>JALIZH010011538.1:0-60994 GCA_030522465.1 Rhipicephalus appendiculatus
CATTCAAGTGCACAGCGTACAGGGTAGTCATAGGGAAATGTACTTTAGCAAAGAGCGGCCACTCGAGCCGTGTCGCGGCCATGCAAACGAGTGTCTGAACACTCGCCAGGTAGGGTAATATCGCGCGCATCCACTCGTTAGTCTGTACCTCTAGCAACCGCCTCAGGAGGGCCACTGAAATTTGAGATTGACATTAAATTTTTGCAAAGGAAAAATTTTACTGATATGTTTAATCCTTCATGTCAGCTCAACACGGTATCCAGCAGAGGGAGTTTATTACCACAAAATTCAGTTAAACCTGCATAGAAAGTGTTCTCTTTCTACATTTATTTTGCACCGTGGGTACAACGCATTAGCATCACTATGCAGCCCACTAAGCGACATCAAACTCCGCCCCTCCCCCTCCCACGATTTGCCATGCGGCCCCCACCATGTCGGCATCATGCAACTCGGCCTACGCCTCAAAAGGATGCCGACCCCCTGATTTAGATAAACATGTATTCACACTCTTGAAGCGTAGTTGTGTATCCCAGTGGTGAAGAAAGATACTCGCCTTCGGAGCACAAGGACGGGGGTTTAAATCCCAACACCGCAAATAAAACATTTCTTGCTTTAGTCCTTTATTTCATTATGTCCCAAACCTCGAAAAATATTATTGGTCTGACTAGCTGCTCGTGATGCTGAAAGCAGGGCAGTATCTCAGCCGCAGAGCTCTGCAGGAGTGTCCGCTCTTTACTTAAGTACATTTTTCTATGGTGCGGTGTCGTGTAGTTCAGCGAGTGGACCCTTGGAAAGATTTAAAATATTATGGCTAGTATCATGTCCAGCCATAGGTCGGCAAACTCGGTCATGAGTCGACTCACTCAGACTCACTCAGACTCAGATCGAGCCGTGAGTCTGAGTCTGAGTGAGATCGGGTGAATAATGTTTTGGTGAGTTTGAGTCCGAGTGAGCCCGGTTGAGAAAAATTTTAGTGAGTCTAAGTCCGAGTGAGTCCGGTTGAGGTAAATGTTGGTGAATCTGAGTCCAAGTGAGCCCTAAGCCCAAAATGCATTTCTTGAGTGTGTCTGAGTGAGCTCTACACTTTTTTGCCGATATGGTTCTACTTACCCAATTTCAGCATTACTGTCAGCCTTGCGTAGGCTCAAGTTTATACTCAGGCCGACTCACGCATACTTCGAAGCACCAGCGTTCATACGCCAGCTCAATATTTATTGATCACAGGCGTGAGTTACGAAAAAAGGGGGGTGGGGGGGGGGGGTGCCGTGACTTCCCTCCCGGGAATTTTTGATAAAATAATTCATGTGAGTCATGTCATTCAATAAAAAAGGTTCTTAGTGGATTGCAACCACTGATATCTCATACTTGAAGGTGCGAGATCAAAAGGCGCTAAGTAGGGCACCGATTACGCGAGATATTGGTGTTAAAGAGCATTGACACCAAGTTCAAAGAAGCCAATCGTACGCTATTGGACTCATGAGTCGGCTCACTCAGACGCGCTCAGACTCAGAGCCGTGAGCCTGAGTCTGAGCGCCAGGAACCAGGCTGAGTCCGAGTGAGTCCGGCTGGGAAAAATTTGAGTGAGTCTGAGTCCGAGTGAGTCCGGTTAAGGAAAATTTTGGTGAATCTGAGTCCGAGTGAGTCCCAAGGGCAAAATATATTTCATGAGTGAGTGTGAGTGAGCTCCACATGTTTTGCCGACCTATGTGTCCAGCCAATCTTCTTTGGCGGTAGCCATTTCATGCTTACTCCTATTCTCGGTTACTCTCGACTGCGATAGCAGCGGTGGTGTTCTTCAGCATGAGTTAGCGTATATGTCGCATGCTTACTATCGTGGCTAGCGCAGCGCGCACACCCTCGAATGAGAGTAGAAGAATTGCTGATATAACGGCGCTAGGCCATTGTGGGCGACTAGGAAGGATGTGGCAGACGTGTTCATCTGTTCTTTACTTTTGGTTGTACCGGCAGAATTTCTCGAATTTCATACTCCCCAAAAATTACCAACGGTTTGTTTTGCGCAGTCGTCGTGCTGGCGTCAACCCGCTTCGATTGACGCCAGCGCCGCCAAGCGTTGAACACTGCATGTACTACATGTTTGCAGCAGCTGAAGACAGATGGAGGGCGGATCGAGTTCACTGGCAAATTTCCTTTTGTCTTATGCCTGACCGGCGGGTTGAATACACTCACTTGCCAGGTCCGTTTTTGCCACATTTCGCTCGTGGCTGTGTTTTGACGCACGCATATGAAATTCGTAGCCGTATGCTTATCTCAACGAGGAACCAGTGCGTGCGACAGCTCACACACCTTTAGAGTTTGAAATTACAGCTGGCGCTTGAAAGAAATGATGCATGGGAAAAGTTGAGCAAACGCAGGTTCATTGCTTTCTAAAAAATGCACAATAAATAAATCTGAAATGCGGTGGTGTAGTTCAAGTTATGATTCATTAACTTTCAGACAGAATTAATCGGAGAGAGAGATAGAGAAACAACTTTTATTGACACGACAAGTGTGAGAGGATTTTGTCTCCCCTCCCTTAGATGGCAGCTAGGAGTCCTTGGGCCCCTTCGGCTTGCCTGATGACCTGTAGTTGGTCCTCGGTGTTGGAGCTAAGCAGCGCGGTCTCCCACTGCTCCGCATTCATGAATGTGTTGCTTGGCCCCTTCATGATGTTGGAGCAGGCACAGATAATATGTTTGAGGTCCGCCCGCTGATCGCAGTGTTTACACCTGCCTGAGTAGATGTCTGGATAACAGTGACTAAAAGCGGTTGGGTTCGGGAAGGTGTTTGTTTGTAATTGGCGCCACACTGTCGCCTGCTGCTTAATTTAATGAGTGTGGTGGCGGGTAATGCTGCCTCCCTAATCTGTAGTGCTTGGCGATTTCGCTGTACTTTGCCATGCGGTCTGTCTCCGCACGCGGGCTCCGCGTTATTCCTGCCCCTGCTCGACTCGCTAACTCTCGAGCTAGGGTGTGCGGTTTCGTTCGAGATGCGAGACGCGTGTGTGCCACAAGACGCGCGTGTGCCACGAGGCGCAAACGACTTTACAGTGGTGTTAGCAACCCTGTAACCCTGCATCACAGGGGTGATAGTAACCCCACAAACGGCATACGGAAAGTTTAAGTAGGGTGATAGATACAACGGCGTAATATCGGATGTTTCCTCTTGTAAGAATGTCATAAATGTTACACATTTGTCCTTGACCGTACCACTGTCTAGCATTGCACATCCCCGCAGGAATGCGCCACTGAATGCTGCTTATGATATGCGTGTCAGCGTGCGCTGCAGCGTCTATTCTTCTGTATACAGTGAAACCTCGGTGATACGAATCTCAGGGGACCGCCAAAATTATTCGTATCATCCGAAATTCGTATCACCAGAAATCATAGAAAATTAGCTTGCGACAGAAGAAAGCTGGCGTACATTTTCATTTATTGTTTTTTGGGGCCGCAGCAACGTCAGGAAGAACTCTGAATGATTGTCAGATAATCTCAGATGTCGGTAATCACACCAGCAATCGTAAATATACGGCCCGTACGCGCGTGTATTAATGAACCAGGTGTGTTGTGACCCTCCACAGCAGTAACCCTTTCCAAATTTGAGTATGCTTTCTCGCGTGACACTGCAGTACTGCGGTGAAAGTAACGGAAGAAGCGCTTTGTCGCGATATATCCATGCCACAAAATTCCAGAACCATGGTCCTATGTTATGATGTTGTTATCACGGAGGTTTTGGGGATGTTTTTTGGGAGAAAGCATACTCAAATTTGGAAAGGGTTACTGCTGTGGCGGGTCACAACACACCTGGTTCATTAATACACGCGCGTACGGGCCGTATATTTACGGCCGTGCCCGCACTTGCACCGTCATTCGGACGATTTGGCGGTGCGGCGCGCATGCCCGCGCTTGAATTCCCGCACTCGCACTTGCTTGGCGCGTCTTCCGCGACAGCGCGGACAGCACCTCTTCGTACCTGGATGGTAGCGTACGTTCGTATCAAACGTCTCCAGGTGAAAATCGGTTCGCAACAACCGTACTCCATTACATTGCAGGCCAATGGGCCTTGGCCGGGACCAAAGAAAAATTCGTATCACCCCGAAATTCGTATGAGCTGTGTTCGTATCACCGAGGTTTCACTGTATAGGTTAAATGGAAGTCTGCGCTCGAACGATGAGTGTCGCCGAGGGGCAATAGCGAGGCGCTGGCTATTGCGGTATTGTTTGGCTTCGAGCCAAGCACAGCGAGGCAGATCGATTACTTCGTTTAAATTGAGGAGTTGCATGCGTGACATGAGCTTACCAGGCACGTTGACTTCACTGTGATGCATAAAGTGTAAGAAGTAACATCGGCATTCACGTTCGAGCGCACACTTCTGTTCATTCGAGTTCCCATTGCACGGAACGGAGGACAATGGTCCACTAGTAACAGACATGCAGTACACATGTAACATTTACTGCATTGTTATAAGGGCCCACGTAAGGGCTTTACTCTCGTGAATTTGCCTCTTTTGGAGTGTTCTGTCAATTATTACTGCCGTTATGATTTCATCTCGTTCACTACGTTAATCGCTACGCAGATTACGGCGGCCCACTTCGTTCCGACCGCGTTACAAGCACTGGTGCGCGAAATGCGTCGTGCCAATCGGCGATTGCCAAGCATTAAGCGTATCGTGGTCACGGGGAGCGTCCTGACCATTTCCGCAGCTAATGAGGCACGTGAAGCCTTCGGTGGACTGGAGTGTCTTCTCAACATGTACGGCATGACAGAGTCTTGCTCCCTTGTGACAGGTCAGCCAAAGTCGAGCGGAAATTGTACCGGAGTCGACGCCGGTGTTCCTAATATCACGACGATGCTAAAGGTAAGATATCATGCAAGTTCGACCACACAGTCCCGTCCCGATGTGGTTGATATTCGCCGTCTACTGGCTAGATGACGATCTAAACAAAATTCGAAAATAAGTGCGGTCACTGAGCGAATAGCGGCAGTGGTTTAAGACCTTCACCGTGACCTCGGGTATTGTAGATGGCACAAGTAAAAAACGCAAGAGTGTATCAAATAAACTCAGAGGCTCATTATTCATTTATTTTGAGCGTGCGATAGGCAAATATTTTGTCATATAACAGAAATTCAGCATTTGTGAGTGTGGCAGTTTGGTCTGACTGCGCCGTCACCAAGCGAAGTCAGACCAAGTAACTGTGTATATGGTGCGGAAATTTCAGGCCATGATACAGAGGCACTCGTTGATGACACGGAGAGTATAGCAGGGGATCTGAATTTCAGATATCACTGGTGCGGCAAGTGTGTATTTGTCTGATGCTGCCAACGTGGCCGCGGCTTCCTTTTTGGTGATCACTAACCCAAAGCGAAAGACAGTTAGTGTCTATGGCGGTGTCAGTCATGGGAAATCAGTGAAATAAACAAGAATTCCACGTAGACACGCGCAGTTATATTATTCCGATGAATATTATATATATCTTCCTGCGGTGAACATTCATGCCACACTCATGGCGCGAGCGTGCCATGAGCGTAGCATGCAAGTCATGTTGCACATGACATGTCATGATTTCCATATTACCACTTGTCATTTATGTTCGTCATACAGTCACGTCACGCAATACCAAACTTGGTGTATGTCAAGCTAGCGAAACAGCCGTCAGCGCACCATGAGCGTGGCATGTAAATCATGTTGTACATGACATGGTCGTCGTGATTTTCATATTACCACCTGTCATTTATGTTGGTCATGCAGAAATGTCTCATCATACCATTTTTCGGATATATCAGGTTAAGGAAACGGCCGCAGGAGCACCACGGCTATGACGTGTTATCAGGTGACCTCTAGATGTTCTAATTCAGGGATTCAGGGGCCTGGATTGGGCCACTCTACAATCGAAGCTGAAGTGACAGGTAATTCCCTGCTGAAAGTGAATGCGACGGTCGTCGAGGTCTCCATTCAGTTGCGGTCAGGTAATCTGCAATGTCCCGTGGTGCCGATCACAGCGCTGTCCAAGCAGCGCAATTAAGGCAGTAAAACCACGTGCCCCTTTTCGCGGCACTAGCAATGGCGGCAGTTGTGAGTGGCGTCTCCGGAGTGGTAGCAAAAGGTTGGTGGCCGGGGACTCGCCATCCATCGGTTTACTTCGGAGCGTAGCGCTGGCCAACTGGCGGATGGTATATATGGCACCTGTGGCGGCGGCGGTGTCTGGCGACGGAACTGTAGCAGTGCGTCGTTTTGACGTGGCACGGAGAGGGACAGTGACGGCGGGCTGTAGCAGCGTAGCTCATAGCGTGCTGCTGTGGCTCGCGCTGGCTTAGTAACTCCCAGTGACTGCTGAATATCCCCGTGAAAAACATCCGCAGTCGACGTTTCCTGAGGCTAATTTTGACCATCTGGGGTTCTTTAACGGGCACCTAAATCTGAGTACGCGGGCTTCTAGCATTTCGCCTCCATCGAAATGCGGCTGCCACGGCCAGTATTCGATCCCGTGATCTGCGGGTCAGCAATCGAGCCCTATAACCACTAGACCACCATGGCGGGTAAGGGCGAAGTCAAATGATAATGATAATGACGCGTGTGTGTGGTCGCACCGTTCCCAACTTTCATTTATGAAGCCTGCTGTCCTCGTTCGCACAAAGCACTCTGCTCCACAAGGCCTATATATATATATATATATATATATATATATATATATATATATATATATATATATATATATTGTCACGTGGTTGTGACGTCGACGAAGGCAGCAGGCGACGTGTCCAAAATGAAACTGTTTATTAGGCCGAACTTGTGGCCGGTAAACAGAAAGTAGGATTACAGTAATACACGCTGGCACTGATAGCGGCGTACAGAGCGTCGGCCGGCGAACAACTGAACATCGTTGGGCGCGTTGACGGCGAAACCTCGTAGCCCCATCTGTCGGTACTGGCACCGGCGGTAGGTGTGGCCAGCCTCTCCGCAGTGGTAACAAAGTGGGCGGTGGTCAGGGGCGCGCCAAACGTCGGTCTTTCGAGGAGTGTAGCGTTGACCGGCGGGTGGACGATATGGCGTCGGTGGCGGTGGCGTCTGGCGGCGGAACTGCGGCGGTGCGACGTCTTCACGTGGGCGCGGCGGGGGAGCGTTACGACGTGCTGCGGCAGCGTAGCTCATGGCCTCCGGATGAGGGTGTGGTGGTTCGGGGATTCCCAGGGATTGCCGGACTTCCTCACGAATGATATTAGTGATTGAGTCCACCTGAGGAGGCGATGACGGGAACATGCGGCGCAGTTCTTCTCGCACAATGGCCCTTATCGTCTCGCGCAGGTCGTCGGAGCGGAGCCCTTGGACTTCGGTGATGTGTGGCGTGGAACGACGATCGTATTGCCGGTTGCGCATGTCTAGCGTCTTCTCAATTGTCGTTGCTTCAGCGACAAATTCTTGGACACTGGTAGGTGGGTTCCGCATCAGTCCCACAAAGAGCTCCTGCTTGACCCCTCGCATGAGGAGGCGAACTTTCCTCTCTTCGGGTATGGCAGGGTCGGCGTGGCGGAACAGTCGCGTCATTTCTTCTACGAAGATGGTCACGTGTTCGTTCGGCAGCTGTACCCGTGTCTCAAGCAAGGTCGCGGCCCTTTCTTTTCGGACGACGCTCGTGAACGTCTCCAAAAATGTGCTGCGAAACAGGTCCCAGGTACGAATTGTGGACTCCCGATTCTCGAGCCATGTCCTTGCTGCTTCTTCCAGGTAAAAGTATACGTGGCGCAGCTTGTCCTCGGAGTTCCAGTTGTTGTACGTTGAGACCCTCTCGAACGTCTCTAACCAGGTTTCAGGGTCTTCACACGGCGAACCACGGAATGTCGGTGGCTCCCTGGGCGGCTGCATCACGATCGCTGCAGGGGGCCACTTCGGCCGTCATCGTGCCTTTTGTCTTCGTCTCCGTGGCTTTTGGCTTGGCAGGCAGGGGTCCGTATTGTGGTGCCAGTCCTTGTAGTCTCCGGCTAGCTCGACTTTCCTGGATGGTGTCGGTTTCTTCTTGGCGACTTGGGCTGGGTTCACGGCTTGACGGGGGCGTCCGGAACATGAACGCACAGCACCTCCACCAGATGTCACGTGGTTGTGACGTCGACGAAGGCAGCAGGCGACGTGTCCAAAATGAAACTGTTTATTAGGCCGAACTTGTGGCCGGTAAACAGAAAGTAGGATTACAGTAATACACGCTGGCACTGATAGCGGCGTACAGAGCGTCGGCCGGCGAACAACTGAACATCGTTGGAGCGCGCCGGCTTTTATGCATCACGCGTCGAACATTCTAGCCTTATCACTGGTCATCGCGCAAGCTCAGGAACAATCTCGAGTGGTCGCGTCTTGCGCGCAATCTTAACAAAACGATCTACAATAATCGCGAAGGTTCTAGAACAATAAGGCGCGGTTTGAGCTGAGCTTTGCTGACGGTCTTTGTGGGCGAAAACCGAACACAACAAAAGTGAAAATAAGAATAGCGCGTGGCAATATATATAATGTAGTAGATCCTCCGTGAGAACAGTAACAACGGCAGTGTTTATTTCGACAGTGTCGGCCAGAATCTGGCCTTCATAAGAAGTAAGGGTACATGTTGCTCGCACTCATATTCATACAATTTTGCACGAAAAGTGAGAGAGGAAGACAGACAAGAAAGCAAAAAAAAAAAAGGAAAAGAGAGATATATATGCACATATATGCTACACGCCCATTTTACTTATGCACACTCATCAGCAACATGAAAAAAAACTTACGATGTTTTACGAGTCATTACTTGAAAGCAATATCTGGCGCCATTGATAACGTGCATGCTAAAAATGGTTTAGGCCTCTATATAAGCGTGGAAACCAAAATTATGCTGAAATCAAGCCAAACAACGACGAATGAGTGCGTTTGAGATAGCGCCCACTTCAATGGTTTATGGTGGTGCATGCGATGGCAGCCTAAAATAACTTTAAAGGCATAATTTATACATTCTGTGCGTCTAGTTCTGTGTCATGCGTTGGGTAAACGTTCAGGCTCCACCAATGCGCGGCATAACACGGTAACATGATTTTTGGTGATTTCATACTATTTTGAAAGTTTCATTGAATGGGGCCGAAGAGAACCAACGTTTCGGGAAGCTTTCTTCACCCTGATTGCAATTTGTTGGTTTTACATTTCCAGGTGGTAGATGTGCTCACTCGTCAGAAGCTTGGCCCCCCACCAGGTAGGCGAGATATGTTTCCGCACGGCAGCTACGGCCTTGGGTTACTATAAACGTCCCAAAGAAACTGCAGAACTTTTTGATGAAGAGGGCTATTGTAAGTCAGGTGAGCAAGCCTAACCCATCACGTTTGATTGAAAAGAGTATGCTGCATCAGAAACAGAACATACACACGTCTAATGTAAAATTGAAAAGAATTGTTATTCCGATACGGTGATCCATAACTGTGGAACAAAATATCGCGACACGTACACTCTAAGGCAAAAGGGTGTTAAAAGGGTGTGTGGTTCGTCCCTTTGGGGACTAATGGGGCTGCCACAACCATTAGTCCCATTAAGGACTAACGGCACCGTGTCTAACAGTCAATCCCCACAAGGGACTAACATTTAGTCCTCACATTTACACCTTAGCGGGCAACCGTTAGTTCCCACAGTTGCGCCTCAGTGGACTAACATTTAGTCCTCACATTTACACCTTAATGGGCAACCGTTAGTCCCCACAGTTGCACCTCAGTGGACTAACATTTAGTCCCCACATTTACACTTTACCGGGCAACCGTTAGTCCCCACAGTTGCACCTCGCCGGACGAATGGTCGGTCCACTCAAATACTCCAGTCGGATGAACTTTTTATCCCCAGGATTATTTTCGACAGTTACTTCCACAAGGCTTAATACTTTTTTCGCGTGTTTTTCTCCCCAATGAGCAACAAATCGCGCGGAAAAGAACACGCGAAAAAAATAATTAGTCATGCGTGTTTCACTGCTTTCGCAGCCAATGTAACAACGAAAGACAAAAGTGAGACAATAAACTGTTTTATTTTTCTATATACATATAAAGTTTCTGCATTCTTTCGGTGAATTCACTGTGAAGTGTCAAATATCTCGTACAGCCTGTTTGTGAAGCTGCTCCAACGGAAGCGATAGATTACTGGCACCGCACGCACCACCGCCCACAGCACGTTGTGGAAAACCGCTGCACAAAAAGATGGCAAATAGTTAGTCACACGCGAGAGAGAGTACGAAGATGCACGCACATGGCAAATACGTACAAGGTGAAATAAAAACAGCCGTCTAAATTATGGCATGCAAATAATTTCACCGTGATGTCATACATAGCACAACAGCCGCAGCCATCACGCCGAGGCGCCGCGAACCGCCTTGCCGCCAACGAGTCGGCGAGTTCTCTGCGAGCGACGTCGTATTGCTCGAGCGAGCGAACGCGGGGCCGAACGCGGAGCTTCTGCCGCCAGCGAACCTCGAACAGAAGAGCGAGCGAACGCAGGGCCGCCGCCGAGGAGGCCGACGGTAATGGCGACCAATTTCAACGAACTTCCTCGAGCGAGCGGCAGAGTCAGCGAGGGAACGCGGGGCCGCCGCCACGAACGGCGCAAAGCTGCTTCCGAGCGAGCGCCGAGGAAGACGACTGTAATGGCAATAAATTTCCACTTAGTTCCTCGAGCGAGCGGCAGAGTACAGCGAGCGAACGCGGGGCCGCCGCCACAACGGCGCCGAGACGAAGCCAACGGTAATGGCGACCAATTTCCACAGACTTCCGAAGCATAGCTAAAGCCGGCTAGCTAGAGTCCCCGCCAGCTGCCAGTGCACTTCAAGCGCGCGACATACAACCAAGCTCGTTGCCGGCAACCGCAAATGCGTTTTGGACAACTCGCACCGCGACGGCGAGGCCTCCGCCCAATATCGCGAGCCCGCAGCTCATCACCGCGGCGAACACTCGATGAGCGAGCGTCCGGGCGGCCGACGCCAATGGCGGCCGATTTCCAGGCAGTCACAAAGCACAGGCGAGCTCACACCCAGCCAACCTTCGTGGGGCATTTCGTGCGCGGGATATACAACGCGATCGAAGCCCGTTGCCAAAAAGCGCGATGACTTTCGCGCACGTGACAGGTACGGCAGAATAAAGTATGATCACTTACTTGTGAAAGAATCCGGCGCTTATTTCTTCACAGAGTCAGACTGAACTCATGGATCCGACAGGCCTACTCTATTCTCGGCCGCCATTCCCAGCCGGTGGCGACGCAGAGCCGCAGTGCCTTGACTACGCCAGATATACAGCTCGGCGTCGACGGCGTCACGACGTGTTGAGACCCGCTCCTGACTTCATAGGTGCGGCGAAACGTAAAAGCACCACCGTGCACACGCTCATCCACGCATACGTGCATATCAGTGGCGTAGCCAGAAATTTTTTCCGGGGGGGGGGGGGGGGCGTTCAACCATACTTTATGTATGTTCGTGCGTGCGTTTGTATGTGTGCGTGCATATATACGCAAGCAAAATTGAACATTTTCGGGGAAAGAGGGTTTGAACCCCCCCCCCCTGGCTACGCCACTGGTGCATATCTTCCAAAGCACCGCGGCGTAGTTGGCGTAGTTCCTAGATCGTCGAACTCTCCGAGCGCGGCACAACGCGCCACGGGCCACCACGAAAACAAGCGAGAAGACTGACCCATGGGCGAGGAGGACGGTTAGTTCCCTTGACAACGGTTTGCACACGTGACGTATCCCTCCACACGGCCTGCACCTCCCGCGCGGTTCATCACTTTGGAAACTAACTGGTTTCAACAAGGCACGCATCCCTCTGTGGTTACTCCTCAACGGTCTGTCCGTTCATCGCGCGCGCCTATTGGGCTCCGTTACTCCTCTTTCGGGTAATTTTGCCTTAGAGTGTACGTAAACAAAAAAAGCCGGCAGATCCCTCGCACTGTGGGAATCGATGTAATGCGAAGCAGCCAGGAAGGAGCAAATCATGCTTTGCATAATTTGCATGTCATGTTTTACATGCTAGGACCTGTCATTTATGTTCGTCATACAGTCACGTCGCGCAATACCAATTTTGCTGTATATCAAGCTAGCGACCTGGACGCAAGCGCACCATGAACGTGGCATGTAAATGTCGTTGTACATGACATGCATGCCAAGATTTTCATGTTACCACCTGCCACTTATGTTCGTTATACAGTCATGTCACTCAATACGAAATTTGGTGTATATGAAGCTAACGAAATGGCCGCGAGCGCGCCATGAGCGTGAAATGCGAGTCATGTCGCTCATGACATGTCATGATTTCCATATTACCACTTGTCATTTATGTTCGTCATACAGTCATGTCACTCAATACCAAATTTGGTGCATCTCAAGCTAACGAAACGGCCGCGAGCACGCCATGAGCGTGGCATGCAAGTCATGTCACACATGAAAAGTCATGATTTCCATATTACCACTTGTCATTTATGTTCGTCATACAGTCACGTCACTAAATAGCAAAGTTTGGTGTATATCAAGCTAACGAAACGGCCGCGAGCGCGCCATGAGCGTGGCATGCAAGTCATGTCGCCCATGACAATAATGATTTCCATATTACCACTGGTCATTTATGTTCGTCATACAGTCACGTCACTCAATAGCAAATTTGGTGTATATCAAGCTAACGAAACAGCCGCGAGCGCGCCATGAGCGTGGCATGCGAGTCATGTCGCACATGACAAGTCATGATTTCCGCATTACCACTTGTCATTTATGTTCGTCATACAGTCATGTCACTCAATAACAAATATGGTGTATATCAAGCTAACGAAACAGCCGCGAGCGCGCCATGAGCGTGGCATGCAAGTCATGTCGCAAATGACGTGTCATGATTTCCATATTACCAGTTGTCATCTATGTTCGTCATACAGTCACATCACTCAATACCAAGTTTGGTGTATATCAAGCTAACGAAACGGCCGCGAGCGCGCCATGAGCGTGGCATGTAAATCGTACTTTTCATGGCAAGTTAGTAATGATTTTCATGATATGACCAGCCATTTATATTCGTCATACGGTAATGTTATGCCATACCAAATTCGGTATAACTCCCATTAACGATACGGCCATGAGAGCACGAAGTCGTAGGCGGCTAGATAGATAGATAGATAGATAGATAGATAGATAGATAGATAGATAGATAGATAGATAGATAGATAGATAGATAGATAGATAGATACGCTCAAGGTCGCCGAAGTTCGCTAAGAAATGCTGCCCATTTAAAAGTTCCGTCGCCTGGCGTCGAACGTACGACCTCTCGCTCCGCAGCGCCTGGCACGAAACCGCTCGGCCACGGATCTGGCCGATCTGGCCACGGAGCGTACGTTCTTCAACGTACTAACGGCGAGCTATTTATATGCACCATATACCGTTGGCGGTCCTCAGAGCTCATCGACTTCAGCGCGTTTTCGTCATCACTGGCGAGATGGCGCGAAGGTGGCGCGGAGGGCGCGCTGTAAAGGTCGTCGCCCCTCTCGTTGCGATGCACGCGCGCTTCCACAGGGCGTGGTCGCTCGTGCGCCCGCGCATATATCGCGAGCGTGGCGATCGCGGCGGTTTGTACGTCTTGGTCTTTCACTGCAAGTGTTCGATGAAGTTCACGAAGGCCGCTTCGCTCGCTGCAGCGGCCGCACTTTTGCGAAAGGAGCGTGCTGCTCACACAAAACTATAGCAATCAGTGTTCGCGCTCGTATGTGTATACTTGGGCGTTCCTTCCGTGCGTCCTTCTCAGTGTTTCAGCTAAGTGTCGAGCTGTGACAGTTGTTAGTCCGCGCTCGTTCTGTGTGTGCTCATTTCGTGCATCCTTTCTGCTTGAGGTGCGCGATGCAAGTTTCGAGCTGCTTACCGTTCTTCGCGTGACATTACAATTTGTTGCTGTAGCATTCATTCATTCGCCCTTGTGGCACAATAAATGCTCAACTATCTTTATGAAGACACGTCTCACTTTCGTGTTATACCGATTCCTATGACAGAGGGATCAGCCATGTTGTTTTTCTTTTTTCGGCGCTACACTATCAGCAGCGCTTCTGACGGCCAAAACAGTTGTGGCGGCGGCGATCAACAGGGACGGGAATGTAAGGAAGGCGCGCCATTGCGGGGCCACGCAAGCTCAGAGGGGGGGCCGATCTGACACCGCGTGTTATCTGTACATGCCACCCATGCAGCCTCGAGCGCACCGTTCTGGCGTTCTAGACAAGAGTGTGGACCTCTGTGCTAGCTTCGCGACTTGGGTGAGTGGATATCTTAACGTGATACTGTGAGAGCGCGCGACTGTGTCAAAATTATACGAAATACCGCTTTTTATTCATCTATTTCAGGAAGAACTTCGTTAAAGTGGGCTTGGTAGCAAGTTAGTTTCGTTAATTCGGGTTGATGAAAACATTAAACCCTGCAAGAAGTTGAAATGAACACCTACCACGAGTAAAAATAAAACAATGACGTCTCGGTCCGCTCACTGGAATTTTGTTCACAAGAGTTACGCGAAACACAGCACTGTAGTACTCCCAGCAGCTCTAAAATTGTGTCTTGTCAAAGCAGTGGAACAACAGTAAATACAATATCCGCTTGTTTAAAGTATATCCAGAACAACGTATGCCATTCAATTGATTTCGTTATGTGCCAACTATTCTGGCAACCAGTGCTGTAACCCTGTAGGTGCTACAAATCTTTTTTTTTTTACACATTTAGCCCTTACTAAGATTATTAATTTTATAGGTGATGCTGGTTATTATGACGAAGACGGTCGGCTGTATATCGTCGACAGACTTAAGCAGCTCATCAAGTGCATGGATATTCAAGTCGTTCCTGCAGAACTCGAGGAACTTCTACTTCAGGAACACCCTGCCGACATCGCCGAGGTATCCGTTGTCGGGCTGCCACATTCTGAGTATGGAGAAGTTGCTGCGGCTGCTGTCGTGCTTACGCAAGAAGGTGGCAAAAAGAACCTCGGCCTCCTGGCTAATAGTATCAAGGCTACGGTGGAAAGTGAGTGCATTATAACATTCAGTGGAATGTGGGTAAAAATCGATTTTCGGGGGTTTTACATGTTTCCTTTTGTGGTTAGATCACAAACAGTGTATAATACGCATTTTGTGTGACATGAGCACAGGAACAAATAAGTCTATCGGTTATGCCAATACTGAGTTAAGGATTACAGATTACAAACCTGAAACAAATGTCATGAAAGTGCCACCAGCTCGTGTTAGAGTATCTACTATATTCTCACACGCGCTCCATTTTTTTTATTTTTATTTAACCAGTCGTTGCGCGTGTATGACCACTGCCCTGCACAGGTTGCGCCGGAATGTCTTGCTTGCTTGCTTGTAAAACCTTATTTCTGGCGCCATAGGAGGAAGTTTGAGGAGGCCCAGAGGGGGGGGCCACCCCTCACAATCACTAGGTGGGTTCCTCATTACAAGAGCCCACTCCCAACCGCCGAATGTTCCCGATTATTTTAGAGTCTTCCGTTAAGATTCCGCGCAAAACGCAAACAATGGTGATTATTCTGGAAGTAACGCCGCCACCACCGATAACGCTGGAAACTTGTATGCCGACCCGCCTTACCGCTGACCAGATAACCGGTGACCGACGTCTGTTCTTGCCGTATTCGCTGCACTTTGAGTGTTACTTCTTTTACCGGGGCACGAGTTCGCGAAATACAGCGTTTCGTCTTTACCGGCTGCGTTTTGCTGTCTTCACCGTCACAACCACGTGACAACATAAACTGACCATAAAGCCACGCGGTCTGCTCCCCATATAGAACACGGCCAGCTGGTGTAAGAGTGTGCATTTCGTCTTTTTGCGTACTTGCTCCGTTACACGAGCCAACTGCCATTACTCCAACTGACTTGAGCTTATATGAGACACTTCCGTTGTTCATTCCGCGTGTGTGTGTGTGTGTGTGTGTGTGTGTGTGTGTGTGTGTGTGTGTGTGTGTGTGTGTGTGTGTGTGTGTGTGTGTGTGTGCGTGCGTGCGTGCGTGTGTGTGTGTGTGTGTGTGTGTGTGTGTGTGTGTGTGTGTGTGTGTGTGTGTGTGTGTGTGTGTGTGTGTGTGTGTGTGTGTGTGTGTGTGTGTGTGTGCGCGTGCGTGCGTGCGTGCGTGTGTGTGTGTGTGTGTGTGTGTGTGTGTGTGTGTGTGTGTGTGTGTGTGTGTGTGTGTGTGTGTGTGTGTGTGCGTGCGCGCGCGCTTGTGTGTAGGGGAAGGGGGGAGGGCGGGCACTTGAAGACCTTGACTTTTAAATGCGAAGCATTTCTCAGCGAACTTCTATCTATCTATCTATCTATCTATCTATCTATCTATCTATCTATCTATCTATCTATCTATCTATCTATCTATCTATCTATCTATCTATCTATCTATCTATCTATCTATCTAGCCACCTACGACTTTGTGCTCTCCTGGCCGTATCGTTAATGGGATTTATACCAAATTTCTTATGACATAACATGACTGTATGACGAACATAAATAGCTGGTCATATCATGAAAATCATGACTAACTTGTCATGAAAATAATGATTTACATGCCACGTTCATGGCGCGCTCGCAGCCGTTTCGTTAGCTTGATATACACCAAATTTGGGATTGAGTGACATTACTGTATGACGAACATAAATGACAAGTCGTAATATGGAAATCATGACTTGTCATGTGCGACATGACTTGCATTCCACGCTCATGGCGCGCTCGCGGCCGTTTGGTTAGCTTGATATACACCAAATTTGGTATTGAGTGAAATGATTGTATGACGAACATAAATGACAAGTGGTAATATGGAAATCATGACTTGTCATGTGCGACATGACTTGCATGCCACGCTCATGGCGCGCTCGCGGCCGTTTCGTTAGCTTGAGATACACCAAATTTGGTATTGAGTGGCATGACTGTATGACGAACATAAATGACAAGTGGTAATATGGAAATCATGACTTCATGATCGACATGACTTGCATTCCACGCTGATGGCGCCCTCGCGGCCGTTTCGTTAGCTTGATATACACCAAATTTGGTATTGAGTGACATGACTGTATGACGAACATAAATGGCTGGTCATATCATGAAAATCATGACTAACTTGTCATGAAAAGTATGATTTACATGCCACGCTCATGGCGCGCTCGCGGCCGTTTCGTTAGCTTGATATACACCAAATTTGGTATTGAGTGACATGACTGTATGACGAACATAAATGACAAGTGGTAATATGGAAATCATGACATGTCATGAGCGACATGACTTGCTTTCCACGCTCATGGTGCGCTCGCGGCCGTTTCGTTAGCTTGATATACACCAAATTTGGTATTGAGTGACATGACTGTATAACGAACATTAAGTGGCAGGTGGTAACATGAAAATCTTGGCATGCATGTCATCTACAATGCCAGTTACATGCCACGCTCATGGTGCGCTTGCGTCCAGTTCGCTAGCTTGACATACACCAAAATTGGTATATCGCGACGTGACTGTATGACGAACACAAATGACACGTCGTAACATGTAAAACAAGACATGCAAATTATGTAAGGCATGATTTGCTCCTTCCTGGCTGCTTCGCATTACATCGATTCCCACAGTGCGTGGGATCTGCCGGCTTTTTTTAGAAAAAGACCTATCTTCATGACTTATTTCCGGTAAAGCACCTCCCTCCATCAGAATTTCGGGGGAGGGGCGCGGGCCCCTAGGGCAACCCCCCCCCCCCCCCTGGCTACTGGCCTGACGCGGACGCCCAATAGGTTCCTATGGCCCGACTTGAGGTCGGCACTCAACTTAGAGCAAAGATGTCAGTTTGGTTGAAATTAACTGCACGCGACGGTGCGATAATGGGCCCATCATAAGAAGCGGTATTTGTCGTATTCGTCCGGGTTAAACAATGGTTGGCCATAACTGGGCGTCACGACGACAGAGCGACGCTATTGGCTGGAGGAGGGAGGGGGGGGGTCCTTTGAAGGCGGGAAGCCGCCTTTTTCTTGAATCGCCATTCCTCCTCAGAATCACAATCCTTTATTTGATGTCAAACAAAAGAACAAATACATCATAAGAATATACAGAAGGAGGTCTCGTAGTTACAAACTGAAATGGGAACTCCTGTGCATTATAACATGGTGAATCGTATACTCAAGATGGCAGTATGGAGACTTGATAACGACAAAGGCTAATATGATACAAGCTAGAAACAAACCTACAAAGAGCATTCACAAAAAGCATTGAACGTGCAAAGGAATGTGGCTTAGTCAATGAGAGTAAAAAAGGTAGGGCGGGGGGACATTTTCAAAAGAAAAGACAACATAATAAGCAGGTGCGTTCTACTTCGATGAAGTAGAACGCCTGGGTAGTTATGTGCTCCGCTGGTTGTGCATTCCACCACTAGATGGCACTACCTCTCCAGGCGGCTCAAGTTTGTGGTTGCTGAGATCGGGTAGAAGGTTAACTCGAAGTTTTCGGACAAACTAAAGCTGTTTAATATTGCTATAGAAAGAATGTATGTTTGTGGATAGCGGCGTTTGCCATCGCGCCGGTAGGGTCGATGAAGTTTAATGTAAGCCAAGCACGATACCCCCTTTCGCACGACGCGCAGCGGTCACGGTGGACGGAAAGTGTTTCCGTACGGTAATGTTCGCGCACTTGCACTCTTCAGCCGGTACGCTACTGCCGTATTTTACGTGCGGTGAACCGGCAATGCTAGTTAAGACACTCCACTATGGAGCTGAAGGGTAATCGTTAGCTTCGTGTGTTTTGTGTATACCAAGGGTAATCGTGTGCAGCCCTCAGCGCTACACTACTTACCATCCATCGCGCGCACGCCCACATGGAAATGAAATTCACAGGCTCAACCAACGAAGTGCTGGCCGAACACACACGATCGTTCCCTTGTGCACAGTAGACGCTTTATGTTGAATTCCAATGGCAGATCGCGAGCGCTCGGCCAGATCGCGAACGGAGCGCGTAGATCCGAGCGGGATTGCCCTCGCCAAATCTGCGATTGGAACGCGTGCGCCTCGACGGGAGCAGCTGGTACGCGGAAATTTAAGCGAGGGGGGCGCGAGAGGGCGAGAGGGGGCGCGAAGCGTTTTCCATGGCGGCCCGCGACTGTTCACATGCAGCCGTGACGGGATGAAAGGCGGGCGCACCGAATACGTCACACGAACTTCCGGTCAAATCCGCTGATTTCGGCGGATTTGATCCCACCCGCCATCTCGTGGCTGATAACTAGCACACCAAATAGCTTAACCTTACTGCTGGTGCTGCAGTTGTCGCTGCTACTCGGTGATGCCAATGAAACCCGTTGAAGAGGAATCTTCAATACTTTACCGACCGCTTGTAGTATGGGACCGAGTGTGGTGCATGTGTGAACAAAGGAAGGAGGACCATGGTGGATTTTGCACTGGGGTGATTGCACGAGATATGTGCGCTCGATAAACTTGCTTTGTCAGTTTTTTTTTATAGGTGGGAGTAGTCAAAGTGCACGGAACGGAAAATTTGATTTCCGAAGATTCTCAGCGCACAAAAAAAAAAAAAAAAAAAAAAAAAAAAAAAAAAAAAAAAAAAAAAACCCTTCTCCTCAACCTCACACCACTCCTCACCCACACCTCTTTCCCACCCCTTGCTATGCTATGCTATGCTGTACATGGTTATGATTGCGCTCTCACTTCCTCGTTTTCCTGCTCCTTTCCCTCACATCACTGCTCCTCGCCCTCACTTCCCTTTCCCGCACCCTTGCTATGCTACACTATCCACGAATATGTTATGGTGAGCTGTTTGTCACATAACCACATTTTGTGACGCATATCCGCCGAGTTTCTAAGTGCGGAGCACTTTAAGGGGACGGACTGTCGTATGCTGTATGTAGCACGCTGTCGTCGTCGCTTGGAGTAACGCTCCATGTGTTGCGTATTGAGCGCGCGCTCGCGCCACGGAGAAGTCTTCTTCCTCTTGTTCTTCGAGTGTCTTGATGATGATCACTCATATATACTATCATCAGCAAAAAATAAATAACTAGTGCGCTTGGCGCAACGCAGGCCAAACCAGGTATAAATATAGAAAAAGAAAGAGGAAGCAAGCGCGAAATAGAACGGGAAACAAAGGGAAAAAATAGGAAGAAAAATATAACGAGCAAGAAAGAGAAAAAAAATAATAAAGAGAGGAAGAAATAAAGAGAGAGAAAAAGACAGAAAGGACAGAAAAGGAAAAAAAGAAAGAAGCAGAGGAGGAAGTAAAAAAAAAACCGAAGAAAAACAAAGAAAGCTGCCCTGCTCTCCTGTTCCGTCAGGCTTGGCACCCCTGCGAAGCTGTCCTAATTTTTTGTCTACGACACCGGATGCGTGAGAGACCTAAGGCCCGGTTGGCGAAAGCTCGGCACGACTAACAATAAAATTGTTACTGACCGACCACTCTAATTTCAAACAGCTGCCCTGTTAAATGCAGCTGGAAGTTCTATGACAAATTTATAAAGCTCTCAGAAAAGGTTCAAAGATAAGCCTTTTTAAATGTGTTTGGCATAGATGAACCGCGGTGAGGTTGGATTTTTTGGCTCACAAAACGAAGAGTAGCTTTTAAAATATTTTGTCCTGACCTTAAAAAATGTGAGATGTGTTTCATTATGACTCCTTATATCTCATATTGCAGAACAACTTGCAGTGCACAAGCATCTTCATGGCGGCGTGTTCTTTGTGGATTCCTTTCCAAAGACAGACAACGGGAAACTGGACCGATCAGCGTTGAAGCACTCTCTCGCACAGGCTAGGCAGAGATGAAGAGTATAGTTGTATACGTTCGAATACGTACGGAGATACCGCCAGTTCAGGAGTCATATTGAGTATCATCAATTAGGCTTCTTGGTGAAACCAACAGTAATACCATCTATTTCAGTCATTGTGGAATAAAATGCGCGAAGAAGTGGTCCTTCATTGGATTTTTGCATTATATTCGCCCGCAGGCGCTATAGCTATACAGGCCTCGTGCCTGAGCTGTCGCAGCTTCTCCACAAAACTCGGCGTTACCGTGCGTTCCACATACATCCCATGCGTTACACGACGAGCTGCTATCACAAGTTCATCGACGCATGATTCTGGAAGACACTGAACCGCTGAAATGAATGGGCGTGTGTGGAATGTCTATTCGATATGATGATGATGATGATTCCTCTACCATGGCTCATGATGAAAAATATGTACTCCGACTTAACATAACAAAATATAACAAAAATTACACAGACGTTTCGCCACCTATGCGGGTGGCATCCTCAGTATGCACTGGCACAAAATGAGCGGAGGTCGCCCAGTCCACTGCTAGTCTCGTATGTCTCTGTACACATCCGGTAGGGGGCCGCGGTTGTTGTTGCACGCCGACTTGTCCCGACGGATGAACCACGACTCAAGCAGCTTTCTCTTCCCCCACCTTTGTTCCCGAGCCAGCGTCGTCGCATTACTCGTTTGTTACAGCATCGTCAGCCGGAACGTGACAGTTTCAAAGCGGTGCATAACCTTTCCTCGAGGCAACTGTCGGACAACCACATCAGTCTGCTGTCAAAAGGCTTGAGCTTCGCGATAGCCCCACGGAGAGTGCCGAAACGGGACATCATCGCGGAGGTTGAGGGGAAGCTGCGGCAAATTCAGGACACAACTGGGGTGAACTTCGCTCGTAGTCGAATCGTAAGTGTCCTGGCGAATGCCAAAAGCACTTCTACGAACCTTACCGCTGGGGAACGCGATGCACTCAAGGACCTCAAGTCAGATAATTCTATCGTCATCCTTTCTGCTGACAAGGGGAAAGGCACGGTGTTGCTAGACCGAAAGGATTATGAGGAGAAAATGTACAACATCTTGAACGATCCTTTGCATTTTGTGACACTGAACCGTGATCCGACAGCAAAATCAGAACAACTGGTGGAACAGTTACGGGCATTGCGCAACAAGGGAAGCATCGATCAAGCGTTGTACCGCCGACTATTTTCTTCGGACGGGGCCACTCCAACAATTTATGGGCTGCCCAAGGTGCACAAGGAGGAGGGCTGTCCTCTTCGTCCCATCGTGTCCTTCATTGGGTCACCAACATACAATCTGTGAAAGTTTCTGGTGGGGTTGCTGAGACCGCTAACCGAGAACAATAGCAGGTCCGTTAAAAACTCTCGGGAATTTGCGACTGTCGTGCGTACGCAGCAGCTTGGTGATGATGATGTGATGGTGTCCTTTGATGTTGTCTCTTTGTTTACGAATGTCCCTGTAGTCCTGGCCATTGAGGTTGTGGAGGCCCGTTTGAAAGAGGACAGGAATTTGCGAAGTCGCACGTCGATGTCGGTGGAGGAGATCGTAATTTTGTTGCGGTTCTGCTTGAGGCAAACGTACTTCAGTTTCACCAACACGATCTACCACCAAATTGAAGGGTGCCCTATGGGAAGTCCAGTCTCCGTCGCCGTGGCCAACTTAGTGATGGAGCACGTCGAAACTCGTGCGCTGGAGGCCTTACCTTTTCAGTTGCAACTGTACCGCAGATACGTTGATGACACTTTTGTTATCCTGAAGAGGGCAAATCTGGTTGCTTTCTATGAGGCGCTGAACAGCGTACACCCTGCCATTAAGTTTACTTACGAAGTGGAGAAGGACAATGCCTTGCCTTGTCTGGATGTGCTTGTCCGCAGGACTTGTAATGGCGGGGTGGAAACAACAGTGCACCGGAAGGAATGCGATACCGGAGGTTTTTTGTCCTTTCAGTCGCATCACCCGACCGAGCATAAACGTTCCGTCGTGTGGACTTTCTTGTCCCGTTGCGATGCTGTTTGTTCTGATGAGTACTTGCGGCGACATGAGATGGAAAATGTGGTTGGTGCGTTGGAACGTAGGCATTATCCGAGGACGTTTATCAACGACACCCAGAAACGCATGGGCAAAGGAACAAGGAGTGTGCCGCGAGAAAACACAACACCCATTGTTTCCATTCCTTACGTTCAGGGTGTGTCAGACTCTGTTCGAAGAGCACTTCGTCCACTGGGCATTAAAACCGTTTTCAAGCCTCACTGCACCTTGGGAAACGTGTTCACGAAGCCCAAAGACCGCACCCCTGCAAACGATCAAAGCGGGGTCGTTTACAAGGTGCCGTGTGGGGACTGCGACGCCACATACATCGGCGAAACAGCAAGGAAGCGGTCAACGAGGCTCAAAGAGCACAAAGGGGACGTCGCTAAAGCCACCCACGCCACGCGTTCTAAGACCGAACTGGTCGAACACTGCTGGACGACGGGGCATGCCTTCGACTTCAGACTTCAGTAATGCGACCACGCTGGCTCGGGAACAAAGGTGGGGGGAAGAGAAAGCTGCTTGAGTCGTGGTTCATCCGTCGCGACAAGTCGGCGTGCAACAACAACCGCGGCCCCCTACCGGATGTGTACAGAGACATACGAGACTAGCAGTGGACTGGGCGACCTCCGCTCATTTTGTGCCAGTGCATACTGAGGATGCCACCCGCATAGGTGGCGAAACGTCTGTGTAATTTTTGTTATATTTTGTTATGTTAAAGGGGTGGTGCCACCAAATTTGTGGCTTGCACGTTCTTCGCTGCAAGCGTTTCTTATAGCTCTAGGAAGCATGATACACGCACCAAGATTCACGTATTCTCACTAAATAATTTAATATCGCCTTATTTATGCGGACAACTTTCGGTTTCGGTTTCTGGACGCCAAGCTGGGCAGTGACGTAGAAGTGTAGGAGACTTGGTCACGTGACCACAGAAGGCTCGCGTGTAGATGCGCAGCACTTAGCCAGGAAGCGATCGAAACTCGGCGATTGATGTAGCAGCCGATGCTTTGCCGGTACGTACGTTTCGGAGGGGGCGGAGGTCTGGAGGTCACTCACGTCACTACAGATCTGGTGTAACGTTCAGTTTTGATGCGCTAGCGATAGGCATCGATCGGGAGAATGAGCATTTAGGTACACTTTGGAAGTGAATTAAAATATATTCTAAACGTTTGCCGCGTCCGACCCTTCGTGTGGAGTGTCCTTGGATACAGAGGAAACCCACAACAGGCTTGTTATAGCCTCGAGATTTGATGGCACCACCCCTTTAAGTCGGAGTACATATTTTTCATCATGAACTCACCCGGCTTTTGGAACATTTTTGCACCATGGCTCATACCCACTCCGGGGGATTGGCCAAGAATTGATGATATGAATCTTTTTTTTTTAATATATATTTCCAGTATTAAATATTGATAACAAAAGGAAGAAAAAAAACGTACATTTCAAAACTACTTCTTCTTTCTTCAAAAAACCACTTTTTCACCTGCTTCTGTTCGTTTCTGACCTATGTTATTTGGTATTAAAATAATATTCGCCTTGCGTGCAGCCTACGATTTTTCCAAATCCTTGGCACAACGTTCCCACTGTAATTCAGGAGTACCTTTGTGGCACTCGTCCATGTTCACTGAGAAGCACAGAAGGGGACTGAGAAGCACAGAAGGGGACACACTTTGTGTGAAAGAAGCCGCATGCGGTGACATCCGGCTCTGTTCTTGTCAACCGGAAGTGGACATTTTTTCGCGCTGTGTCTCAAAACTGTATGTTATGTGGTCAATAATAACGATATCTGGGGTGTAACGTGCGAAAACTATATGATTTTGAGGGACGCCGTAGTGGAGGGCACCGTAAATTTCGACCTTCTGGTGTTCTTAACGTGCACTGACATCGCCCATTACATGGACGCATTTCGCCTCCGTCGAAATGTGACCGCGGCGGCCGGGATTGAACCGGCGACCTTTAGTTTCAGTAGCCAAGCACCGTAACCGCTACACTGCCCCGCGGCGCGGACCATATAATGAAGTTGACACTGTGATTTTTACTGTACAACAACAGCGTTTTTCATCACGGCGGGTAAGCAGGGCTTTTCGCCCGCTTGGACTTACGTGAGACGCCCGCTCCCTTGTAGCAAAGATTTTCGGCTGCCAGTCGATGCCTTCACTTCACATCGGATAAAATAGCGCAATCGTCTCCAGAAAGTTATTGCGCCTCCGAAAGTATGAAGGCAGCAATGCCTATGCCCCAAAATTCAGAAAATTGTTAGTTTTCCTTTTGCGTGGTATTTCCATTTGCGCAGCTCCTGCTTCGCCGCTCCCGCTTTTTCTTTCAAAGATAAAACCAACCGCGTCATAAAAACGGCTTCCTACGCTCCTTCGCAATAGATATTATTCCATAGATTTCCCCCCCCCCCCCAAAAAAAAAAATGTAAACATCGGTCGTTATTCCCATTGTCCACGGCCACGAAGTAAACCAACATGGCGGTCCGGTGGAGGATAGCGAACGAGTATAGGACGGCATGGAAGCGTGTTGTAGAGCACGTTTTGTTAAATGTGCGACTCCAAGCCGCTTTCACCATGCGACATCGTGACCTACATTGAAATGAATTACAATTATTTATACTATCAGGGGGGAAATGAGTACAAATTTGTAGTTCCATATTATTTAAAGCAGCGCGAACGACAGGACAAGAAGTGGACACGACGAACGCTTACTCGCAACTGGCAGGTTTATTAGTAGAAGCATAACAAAGAAAACAAACAAAAAAAGTGACCCAAACGAACTGTGCAACCGCCGCCACGCGGGAATCTGGTCAACATGCGCAAAGGCAAGAAAAAGCTAACAAGAAACAACGATTGGTAAACAGTTTTAAGATCTTAACACGAGATAGGCAGCAACAAGGTATGACGACAAAAAACAAAAGCCAAAGAGCATCTATCTACTCGCCTCCAAAAAATTGATTTCGGTTCGCGATCACGCCACTGAAGGAGAGCTGATGCAGCTCTCCCCAGCGTTTTCAATGAAAAGTGCTTCCATAACTTCGCGCGCCGCATCATCTCTGTGCCTAAAGATAACCGTAGCTTTATGAAAAAGAGGCGTGCACTTGCAAACCTTACAGTGGTCAGCTAAATGTGACCCATAATTGGCGCTCAAATTATTTTTATGCTCTCTAAGGCGGGTGTTTAGGCAGCGGGCCGTCGGTACGACGTGAACTAGCCCGCACGTCACTGGGATATTGTAGACAACACCCGAATCGCATGGCACGAACAGATTATGATGTTTCGTGCTACATTCCCCTTTCCGTCAGGTAGGTACGAAAAAGGGGAATGGTCGCCTTGGTCGCTCAATGTGAAAAGCTTTTGAAGCAAGTTAAAGGGATACTGAGCAAAAATTTGAAAAACTGACGAAAACATCGAAATTCTACTTGGAAGACGCCACTGTTCCGATAAACACAGTTTATTTCACGTATTTTTGAACAGTTGGCTGTATTTTTGATGTATTGTCAGCGCGCGGCGGCTGCACGCGAGCGCGAGCCGTGACGTCAGATTCTCCCTGGCGCATGCAGGGTGCACGTGCTCCTGTCCTTCTTTTCCTTTTCTCCGCCTCTCCTTTCTTTCCACTCTCTCCCTTCCACAAAAAGCACTGATGCCTTACTAGCCTTACCGCAGCCGGGAGCATTGTTCGCTCCCGTACTGGTTCTGGGAAACGTAGTGCCAGCTGAGCGGGTTGTGAGACGCGGGCGACGGCTGGCATTGGTGGGATGCCTGTTTCCGGCGAGTTTCACGTCACATCCTCTAGTTCACGGCGCGGCCGCTGGACGCGGCGGTTTGTTAAAAGCTCATTAAATTCATTATTTTCCTCTAGCTTGTGCCTGAAATGAAGGTTGTTTCCATCGATTTCAACCCCCAATCTTTCAATTTGGCTGGAAATCTTGGCAGCAAAAATTTTGTTCAGTATCCCTTTACAGCGAAGTTTGTATCACAACATAAGAATGAAAACAAAAAAGGAAACGCCGCTGTCATTCCCTATGCGCACAAGCTTCCCCATTGTCTAAGCTTCCCCTTTCCGTTAGGTCTTTTTTAAATCTTTCCAATTCTTAGGGGCGCTAAAAACCACCTGTACGCCGCAGCGGGCGCCATCTTTTTTTATAGTGACACCAGCAATGAAGCTCCCCCCAAACAACCCTACCGGGTCACGATTCCATGCGTTCCGGGAATCAGCGAGCAACTGGCGGGAGTATTGGGGAAGGAGGGTATCCGAGTAGCGCACAAACCCGCTTCAACAATTGGGCGACTTCTGCCGCGGCCAAAACACCGGCTGCCAAAAGAAAGATTCCCCGGGCTAGTGTACAAGGTTCCGTGCACTGATTGCCCCGCCACTTACATCGGCGAGACAAAAAACTTTCCGGAAAGGATGCGACCACACCAAAATGGCGTACGTAGCTTCAAGGCTGCACGGAACGCGCTCGCGGAACACAGCGAAAAGAGGGACCATCGCACAAACTTCGACGACGCCCGGGTCATCGACACGGAGGGTATATATATAAGTGGCTATTTATTAGAGGAAAGGAAATCGAAGACGCTTCTTTCTGTCTCCCTTATCGGGGACACGGCTAAGCGCCTTGCGGGGAGGGGAAGGGGGGATTAAAATGGGATAGAGGAAAGAGAGTGAGGAGGAGATGGGTAGTAGGAGAGGAGGTCATCCACCCTGGCACGGGCAGGAGGCCAACGCATCCCGATTAAATGAGATGAGCAGTTCTTGGAATCTTGGCACATCCAAACAACACCTGGAAATATCGACCGGTCAACTGGGACCCTGCCGAGTGTGTATGTACATGGTCTCCGGAACCAATGGAGAATGCAGCACCGCAACAAGAACGGCGGAAGGAGCGACGGTGGAAAGGGGGGACAATCGCTAAGAAATGTCGCTAGCTTCGGAGCCGGCCGGACAGTCACCCCTGATGAAGAGACCGACCGGGTCTCGAAACGTTCGGCCAGTTTTTAATTTCATTATTAAAAACTTAGATTAAGAATTGTGGCTGGAGAGTTTATTTTTTCGTATAAATTTTACCCAGCCAGACAGATCTCTGTCGAATATGTTTACATTTAAAGCTTGTATGTGTGGCGTGCACATATACGCGAAAAATTTCGGGAAATGTTTGAACCACCCCTCCCCCCAAACCCCTTCCTTGGCTACGCCCCTGAGCCGAATACGCAACAGCAGATAGAAGTCGACATTTTTCACCACGTAGACACGCCTGCACTGCCAGGGGCCATTGCTAAAGTCCCTTAGCAGGCGCTGCCCTTAGCCATTGCCACCCTGCTGCGGCCAGGCGCGGCATTGCGGAGAGAACAGGGACATTTTGCCAGCAGCCGCCGCCGTGGCGCTGCATGTCCGATTTGAAACCGCAGCGCGCGAGGCGACAAATTAATTTGTTGGTAACGCTGCGTGTGCGTCTTTTTTTTTTTTTAGATGCAGAGTGTATGAGTGCCGAGAAAGCCAGACTGTCTCCACACGCACCTGTATGCTTTCACCGCTTCCTACAACCGAAGAAGCACGAGAAAGTGGCCGGGCACAGCTGGTTTACAATACGGAGCGCATGCGGCCAAACTCGCTTTTGGGGGGGTTGGCTCGCGACGCCCTCACGCGTAGCGATTCATTGAACGATGGCTGCTTTGGCCGCAAAAGAAGGGAGAGAACGTGCCTTCTGACTAGTCAAGAGGGCGTTGCTCCAGTACGACCGTGCCACTACAAAACCGCGCTCTTTCTTTTTGGTATTTTGACTTTACCACATACCCCCGCATGCACACAACTAAGGGCATCCCAAAGCTGCTTCAAGGGCTCCTGAAAATTCTTTGAACTGTATGACAACAGAAAACCCCCTCGATGCACTGAAGAAGGAGCAAATGGGGACCTCAGAAGTCGAAAATTCACTGCTAGTTTTTTTTGTTGGGTGTGGCTTGACAAAAGGGCATAGATCCCTTGAAATGCATACTATTCCTCTCTCGACGACATGCCACCTGCACCACGAGCGAGAATGTCCAAGAATACCCTTCGAGTCCCCAAGTCTAACTCCTGGCCTACACTAACAATACACTTAGAGTCTTTATATTCTCTTAGAAGGTGCTGAGTAGGGAGATAGGAAAGGAAAGCAAAGGCGGTCAGGAGGGTTCAATGCAAGGGATAGTTCGATCTGCTTGCCTCGCGTCGAGGCAATAAGCAGCATTGTTCATTCGCGGGGACGCGAGTGAGACGAGCAAGGGTGAGAGAGGGTAAAAGACGCGGTGAAAATGTACTTGGACAGGGTCCCTGGGGCAAAATCTACAGACAATGCAGAACTGTGCAAGCGCATGGCTATCCTAAGTTGACAAACAACCTTTGCTTCCAAGAAGCGCTACCGTAGCGCCGCCTCGCGGCAGTTTGCACCACAAGGCTAACATGGAAGCCAGGTTTACGGCAATGCCGAATCTGCGACACACGAAGCACCCCTGAACGTATTGGATTGCACTAACCGTGGAAGGAGTGTAATGTGCCTCCGTCAGTCTCTCTGCCCGGCACCAGGGAAGCGTCTTCAACAACGTGAGATGGTCCTCTAATGAAACCTCTTCCGCTCTTGGCAAACATGATCGTGGCGAAGAGTTTCTCCTGCTACAGCATAAACTGCCTCACCCCATGCACGAGCAGCGACGCTCAGCTCTGTCACATCTTCAGAGACATTGCCCCGTGGAACAAGTTCTTGTGGCAGGTGGGTCTCCAGTTGCTCGAGTTTGATCCGGGCGAACTGTCTCTCATTGATATCTACGATTCCGACGTTCACCGCGGCACGCCACAGCAGCTGCGAGAGGCTTCCACACTTCTACAACACTTGCTGACGCTTCACCACTGTGTTGTTTCAGTAGATCTGAACAGCTGCATGCTCGCGCCGCACTACGAACTCATCTGCGACACGTTGCGCAAAAGTCCTAGCCTTAAAAAGCTCAAGCTGCGCTTAAGGTCACTGGAAAACCATGTAGCGCGGAAACTCGCCGCAACGCTGGCACATATGAGCTACCTGCGAGAGCTCGACTGCGGGCATGTGAACTACGACTGCATTTTCCTCAAATGCCTTTCGCAGTTCCTAGCAAGCACAGTGTCCTTGAAGACGTTCACCCTGGGCCACTTGCATATCGCGTGCAAGGACGCTGCCATCGTTTTTCAGGGACTGAAGCTGAACGCGACAATCACGACGCTGTCGCTTAACTCCTGTATACTGATCCCGGCCTTCGTCCCCGGGGCGAAGACCCTTTCCGCGACTACTTGCGCCATAACCATACATTGCACACCCTGAGTATAACGTCATGCCATCTTTGCACTTTCGCCGACGTTTGCCGGATCGCTGGGGCGCTGTTCTGCAATAGGACCGTCTGTGAGTTAAACCTGTGCCGCTTCCCGATAGACAGTGAGAACATCCTGCTCATATCGCGACTTCTGTGTAAAAACGTGAGTCTAAGGAGATTCAATGTGAGTGGTTGCGTATGGTACAACCACACGCCACAGTACGGTGTCAATTCCAGCATGCGCCATTTGGAAGGCTTTGGTAGTGTATCAAGCCGGATCTATCCCTGGCTTGTGGCCCTTACCGAGAACAACACGCTAGAAGAGCTTACTCTGAACCTTACATGGTTCAATAGGGACGAGCTTACGGTGCCTGTTCAAGGCGGTCGCGTCACACACATCCCTAAAGAAGGTCATCTTGACGCGGTTCCGTGACGAGGATGTGGCTGAGATATGCAAGGCCCTGCGGGACACTCGCGTGCAAGAGCGCTGCTTCGTGGGCGTCCACCTGGTCTCCCAAAACACCGTAGAGGCACTCACGGTGTGCAAGGAGCTGTCCAGCATCATCGTCGACTCGAGAAAGTTCCGCAACTTCGATACGCTACTCACTACCGTTCGCCTGCTACCATCGTGCAGTCATGTGACGTCGGTGTGCCTACTGCTGCGCCAGGAGCTATTTAACGGTCAGTTGAGTTCACTGATTGCGCAGTACATTGCGAACACTATGGCGCTCAGGGAGCTAGAACTGACCATTATCCCTGGCTTTGGGTCCTGGAACGCCGTCGGGAAGGGCTGAGAGGGCGCTTGTGCAAGCGCTGTCTGTCAACAAAAGGCGTACGTCGGCTGTTACATCAAAGGTCTGTGCTTCGATGAGACCGAGACACAGATTCTGGCGGACACATTGCTGACAAGCCGGACACTATGCGAGGTGTCCTTCTTTCCCGACAACCACGAGTCGACCGTGTTGCTTATCCAGAAGCTTTCGCCGAACGTCTCTAGCAACTACACGCTGCTCCAATTGCGCCTGAGCAGGTACGTGCAGATCGGAGACGACTGGTTCACCGTCGCGGACGTCGTGAGCCGCAACATCTCGCTGGTGATGCGCGCGGCGCACTTCGTCACGGGAACAAAGCACAGATACTGCGCAGCAGCTGCCGATCTGGTGCACACCAATCCCGGACTGGTTGAGAAAGTGCAGGAACTCGCGTCCGTCAACGAGAGCGAGGCCGTGTCGCGGATCAACAGAAGCCTCCAGAACATTTCTGAATTGAATGAATTCATGCGCGTGGCTGGTGTCGTCAAGAACAGTGTCACTTGTCATCGACGCGACGACGGTAAGAAGCAGTTGACCGACCTCAATCGAGACTGTTGGTTACATTTAAGACAATTCTTGAAATTTCGCGACATCCGTGGTGAGCAGTAGGCACCGTTTTCTTTTTTGTTGTTGTTTTGCCGTGGCAATGTGCAATGTGTTTCGTTTACTTGCACTGGCGTTGTGTCGTTATCGCATAAGGGCACTTCTGGAGAAGTTGCTAGGTCACTTTTTTCTTACTGTGATCATTCCAAACATCTTTTTTTTTTTCAGTATCTATTTGTACAATGCGCGCATTCTGATCAAGTGCCATGTTTTTGTGGGTGATCGAAGAGCTGAAAATTAGGGTGCTTGTGAGCGCTGTTTATGGAAATTGTTGAGGTAACTGTCGTCAACGAAAGCTCAAACAAATATGCGACCCAAATTGCTTGATTAAAGTTTTTCAAAACGTAACAATTTTCATTTGTGTGTACCACATTAAAAAAATTATAAATGCTGCTATTACCCGTAATGTCAATAGAATTTCAAGATGTGACGTCCCTGTTATAAACATTGCCTTCTTCACTGCAACTGGTCAGTCCGTCTATTTAGTTTCAACATTCATTGCGAGCATACGTAATGAATGCTTAACAGTACTCACCGGCGCTGTTGGGTAGGAAATATGAGACCGTCGGAAGGCGCTGTTATAAAGCAGAACAAAACGATTTGATGTGATCGCCGTCAGTTAAGGTGATTTCCTATGAGCTCATATCTGCTACGTTTCGGTCGTTTTATTGCAACAGTATGTCATGTTCTACGTTGACTACGGCATACCTTACACAAATGACAATAAACCGCTGATGGAGAAGTGCGCACTGCGCGCTAAATGATGTGTCTGCAACAAGAGCCGAGGAAGTGCTGTTTAGGTCTCCGCAGGATTTCTACATGATTTCACGCTCTCCCTAATTTGCTTTCGCTACGGATGGCAAAATGTGTGCTTGCAGGCGCGAAGGCTCTCGTGTGTTTGTTGTGTGCTCGTGCTGATGGGTTTTCATGATTGTGCCACAGCATATATTGTTTCGTGCTGGCCGCATATCAATGACGAGCTTCATTTTACGTTTAGGTGCTAATACATGTATTTATTTATCGACAATACTGTAAGCCCTCGCGGGATGTTACAGAGGCCGGAAAACACAATATTATTAAATACAATATTACTACAAATCAGTTCCAAACGACGCTGGAAAACTTCAGCTGACTGACTGAGATGTCTTAGTTCGTGTCGTTCATTAAGCCGTAATAAAATCTACCAGCCGCGGGCCAACTGCCCTAAACGATGTAATCGATAAGCATAGGTGTTGAGGCATGTGCTGGCGTATAATTTTGTTACTCTGTATGCTGGTGGTGACTATGTTTGGTATTTGTTAGCCACATTTGCACCGTTATGAAATGAGATTGTTCGGTTTACGTCCGGCCTGCACAAGCACCGCGACACTTTCGGCTAGAAGTGGCCCTTATAAACGTATGCTGATCACGACAGAGCACTCGCGTATGCGAAATGACACCTCCATCCAAATTAGTGTAGTCGTAAGCATGCAGCGGTTCACCTCACGAAAGGGTGCCCCTCTTTTTTCTTAGGCTTAAAAGAGTAGGAAATTCGTAAATTTAACGCATACGTAATAGTATCGATGGTGTACCTAATTGCGATTACGTTCCTCATAATTTGCAAAAGAAATGTCTCGTCGTGCCCGTACACAAGTTTGTGCGGTATCTGGCTATTTGTATGTACTTTCTATTCTACGTGCTTTGTTATAAGATGTGTTAGTACTTGTTGCTCGATTGTGCTTATTGTATACATGCCGCTTATTTTTGTGTCGTTTAACTGCTGTGTGCCGAGTATGTGTTATGTCAAAATTAGCTAATTTTTTTGTGCCATACGTGCAATGTGAAGTGATTAGGTGGCATATTTTGTATATGAATTATTAAACGAACATTTATGGAAACAAGAAAGAGTGTACGTGCTTCATAAAATAAGCTCGCGGCAATCTGTCAGCGTCGTTTCTCTTAGCAGCTTCCGTAACACATAATGACTAGTGCACGCATAAGCGCTTTGTGGCAGAGCAGCGCAGAGAACGGGACGAAGAACTCATAGGACACAGCGCCGTTCTTCGTTGAGTTATCTTTGCGCTGTTCTGCCACAATGTTCATAAACCAACTAGCCCACCTAAGAACCCTTGTGCATTAGCGGTGTTGTACTTTTTTGTGGCACAAGTATAAAGCATTGGAAATTCAGCGCAGCCATAATATTTCAATATCTACAACACGCCCGGAAACGTGCTGAATCTGGTAAGCCTTCAAGTTTGTAGCCTGCAGGGCGTTCCATCTTCGTGCCTCTTACAATTATTAAAGACCTTTTCGCATATGCCACAGAAAAACATATCTCAGGAGTATTTTAGATATGAAGCATCTTATGGCGAAGCTTAATCCGGTGGTGGTGGTTGTGTGCCGCGTGGCCTCCCTTACTGCGCATGCGCAAACCCTTTCAAAAAAAAAACCTCCTTTCCCCCCTCTCTCTCATCTAGGCATCCCTCCCCGTGGCAACCACAACCTCACTGCGCATGCGCCTCCCCTCCTACGCTCAACGGAGCACCCAACCCGTCCGTTGAAACTTCGATGGCTATTGAGCGACGGAAGCGGAAACAGCGCAAACGTGCACTCTCGTTCACAGCGTGCCCAAAGCCACGATTAGAAAAAGAAGAATTGCACCATTATGTTTTAAAAGTAGCATGCATGGGCGTAATAAATTATTTATTAAAGTATTTTTGCCATTTTGAATGTACGACCTGCTCATACTCTCGACAACAGCAACGTGCTGGCTCGCCGTGCTCGTTATCGCCCCGTGTTATCGCCAGTCTGCCTCCGCCGCCATAATGCTCGCAGCTCTTTTTTTTTTTCCTGTGCAGGTATTTGTACACTGTAGTATTTGCTTTTCGCTTCTTTTTTCTTCATCTGCGCGAGTTCATTTTGGTTCGAAGTTTTTTATTTATTATTCGCAGCTGCAGTGCTTTTTTCTTTTGCGTGTGTGTGAGGCATTATATTCTAGGACGTGATTTTTTTTTTTTCGGTGGAGTTACTGTTCTTGTGTGTGCTTTGTGGGAAATGGCAAACGCGCCGCCGCCAAAAAGGAAAAAACCGCGCCAGCTCTGATGACGGAAAAAAGATTTGCAGCGCCACACAATTTTTGCGAGAAACACCTGAACCACTCAACGGCCGTTGAAAACTGCCGTGTAGCAGAGTGACAACTCTATCGAGTCGATGGAGCTGCGGCGTTTCGACGGCCGTCGACTTGAGGGCCTTTCAAAAGTGCCCGTGTGACACAGGTATTAGGAACACCAGGAATAGAAGGACCACGCTTCAGAGGTCAAACTCTCGAACTTGTGCTGGCGCGCCAGACTGGATAAGGAGGGGGCACGAAACGTGCTGTCGCGGTTTGGAGAAATGAGGCGTTCAGCAGGAGCTTTTGAAGACGATAGTCTTTCTTGGGATACCTAAACGAAGAAATTTTGGTCTGTTTCTCTGTTTGTCGGCACGTCGCACGATTCAGCTAGCTGGCCAAAGTTTAAGCCCCTGCCTTACGACCTCCAATCTTTACCGAGGAGCATGTGTTCATACGGGTGAGCGTGGGCAATTAAAAATCAAATATTACGCATATCTGAGGCACATCATCAATACCGTTAGTACTATTCACAGTGTTCCTTTAAAACAAAATATATAGATACGTAATTATAAAGATGCTAGTGTTTATTACGCGGCGCTGAAAATGCGCCGCTGTGTATAAAACAAGTCTCCGCCCAGTGATTTAACTCGACGCTGTAGTGCTGCCACCTGGCAGCAGCATATATAGTTCAACACAAGCCGATGTTCCCCGATAGCGCTGCAGATGGCGTCCTCTTCTGTTTTATCAATGCCAGCCAGATGCGGCTGATTCAACGTAGAAAAGCGCTGTCTCAGGCAAGACAAAACATATATGGTTGCTTGATGAAATACGATCCACTGAACAAGACATGATCAGAGAACGCAGAGAAAAGACCGACGACCAAATTTCGGCGGAGAAGCACCGGCGTCCGTCTCAAGCGTGCCCGGGAACCGTCCGGAAAAAGAGCCCGGCGGCTAGCCCAGGTATTAAATTGTGGTACTCATGCAGTACGGTCGGCACAAGACTATCGTCTTTCGACGACATTTGCAGCGAAGCACGCAGATACGCGGCCAATTTTTTTTCCCTCCCCTTCAACAACATCTCTATCGCTCTGCCTTGGTTTGCAGGTTGTACAACAGTCCTGCCTCACTGGCCAGTTGCTCTCCGTGCCAGAATGCGCGGCTGGCTGACAAAGTCTCTCGCGGAAGTCACATCACATCACATCGAACCATGAGACATCCTTCTGTGTACATATGTAAATAATCCCCCCTAAGTCGCGGTCGTTTACTCTTACCTCCTTCAATGATGGCCACCATTCAGTTAGTATCTTCTTGAGCTAGGCAGTGGTAATCATAACGAAATCACCTTTTCCTTTTATCCATTTCTGTACAGTTTCTCAAGTTAGCAGTGTTACAAATCGTCTCCAAGGATTAGCGCCAACCGTCCACAAAAGAGTCTTTCATGCTTCTTGGACACTGGGAGAGCCCCCCCCCCCCCCCTCACCCTCTCGCTGGGGAGAACGTGTTTGTCTACACCCGTCCAGGCGCTTCTACCTGCACGTGCAAAGACGCATCGATGTCCGAAGGGGTCCTCGCCTTTCAAGTATGAGGAATGCGATGGTGGTGGAATGCGCACGCGAAGGGCGTGTTTCTGCTGACGCCTCTTTCGGGGAACCTTTGTTTGCGACGAGTGGTATGCAGGTGTGGAGTGACATCATAGTTCGTCAAAACTTAAAACTTGACAGTAATCAAGAAGGGACAGCAGCCCCTCTCTTTCTCTTCTCTCGAAGTGGTTATGGAGTGAAGGTTGAGTGGACGCCCCCCTTGGAGGCGGTAACCATGTGCGCCGGAGGGACGTTCCCTTAAAGGGCCCGTCAACAACCCCGAGGTCCAAAAATTGTTATAGAGAGAAATATGTGCACTTTTGCTATGTGAACCTGCTGCCGCAAGAATTTTGCGAATACGCGCAATAATAAGGAAGTTACAGGGGTTAGAACATCCGTCTCAGCTGGTTTCAAATTTTCGCGCGGCCTCGCCACCCTTCTCCGCTGTAGAAATGGGGAGGCGTAGCCCGTCGTCGTGACTCCGCCCACTTCGGCAACGTGACACGACGTCAGTGATACGCCATCGGCGCGCAGCCAACGACCGAGCAGGGCTTCCCCCACATGAGCACGTGTCAGCGGCGCAGGGAGGAAGCGCGATGCGAAGAGACGACCCTTTCCCTAGCGGTAAAGTAGCGAGACGTCTCTTTATCTCGGAGGCTTTCTTTCTGGCAATACCGCTTCTCCCGGTAGTCTCGGGCTCTACAAAACGGCAGAGGGCAGCACAGGAAAATGAAAATGCGTACTGCGCGGCCGAAACTGCATCATCCGTAGGGCCAAGGCGCTGTTTCGTAGGGCAAAAGACCAATCGACGAGCTCAGTGCCACGTCAGGTCGGCGATCGCCGACTTGACGTCACTGCGCGTACAAGGAGGATGGGTCAGGTGTAGGAAAGCAGCGCGGGAATTGTTTTTCGAAATGGAGGGTCTGCGCGGCGCGCATCGCTGTAATATTCGGGAAACGTGGTCGCCGCGGTCTACTGTATGAATTGGCGAGCTTGTTTGGGGGCTGTTAAAAAAAAGTAGGAGCCTGTTGACGGGCCCTTTAAAGGGGCCCTGCGACGCTTTTTCGTCTGCATTCTGCAGCGCTGGAATTCGTGTAGTGCCTAATACTTAGATGAACGCAAAAAGAATTATCGAAATCGGTACACGGTAACGTAAGTTATAAGCCGTCAAACTTCAATACCCCAGCAGACGACGAGAAAAAAACGTCCCCTTTCGCATTTCACTCTCCCACTGACGTCAAAGGCCGCTTCCAATCACCGCGCGCCTCTTACAGAGACGTACCGGACGACTCGCCTCGTGGTGGCACGGCAGGACTGGACTCCCTCCTAGGAGGAAGTCTAGTCCGGCCGTTGTGCAGTGCTCCTAGCGTCGTCTTGCAATTGTTTATATCTGAGGAAGTATAGAGAGAGCTTTTATCATTTTTAGCGCACAAAAGTGTGGTCTATCTGGAACCGTATGAATATTACGCGCGACTTGTCGCATCGAACCAATCAAAACGAACGGCCTATGTCGTCACTCCCACGTGGTCAAGCGTCACTTCCGATCACAAAAATAGCCACTGTGTGTCGCTCCAGTCCGAAAACAGTGTGGTTTCTCCGCAGAAATAAAATTATAACAGCATTGCTTTCGGCGTTGCCACTTGCGCAACGATATCGGTGCATTCCACAGTTCGAGAAGAAGCGATGAAAACGACACGCTAAATTTGTGTCGCAGGGCCCCTTTAAAGGGGCCCTCTAACACTATTTAACCCCGCACTTTTTACTCGTGGGTTGTGTAGACTGAAGTACAGACAGATTAATGCCGCAAGAACGGTAGTGATAACGGCACGCAGTCCTAAGTTATTCGGTTTAGAAAATTCAAAATACAAGAAAAAAAAATGCCTACCCTCAACTTGATTTTCACGCGGTCACCTGACCACTTTTCACTCACCCTGTGACGTAAGCGGGATGCCCAATGAAGTGAGGTAGAAGCGCCTACGTAGGGGAAGCTCGCACACCATTGTTGCTTGTCCTTTCCAACGTGTTGTTGACGTCGTCACCATAGTAACAAACGTGGTGCCTGACGCCTGACTTGTCAGAACGTGAGCGGGCGCTACTGTTTCGAAGCGAGGTATTTTCAGCTGTTCTTTACAACATTCCATGTCACTCCCTCCTCTCATTCTGAGGAGTTGTTCGGTGAGCCGCCCGACGAACTACAATAGGCGCTGCGCCGTGCTCCCGACCGGGCTGCAGAAATTAGGCGCATTTTCCTTCTTGGAACCACAACCACCACCACGAACTTCAAGGGTGCATTCAACCCCTTCAACAACAATGAAGGAGCCTACTGCACGTGCGAAAGAGGCAGCTCGCAAACGCACAGAAGCAAGAAGAGGGAACAGAGAGAGAGGGAAGCCTTTCGTATGGACATCCGACCCGCGCAAGCCGAAATGGTCGCCAGCGTCTCTGTCGGCCTTTGTAGTCGTAGTGATCTTTTTTTTTTTTCTTTTTTTTTTTTTTTTTGCGGCCGCGTCTGTTCGGGGTTCAAAGAAGCACAGGAAAGAAAAATGAAACACATTAGTTATCTCAGTTCTGATGGCACCAGACGATCTCTTCTAACGTTATACCCCTGTCACACGGCAAGTCTAATGTCATTTACAACGAATGACATTCGTTTGTAATGTCATTTGTTTGCTGTCACACGGGGAAACTAAATGCCATTCGATGAAAATGACATTTGCTGTCGAATGAGTTCCCCAAACACATTTCGGACCGAATGCGTAGTCTCGACGCCAGGGACCTCTACGAAGGCCGCTGTCGACTCATGTATATGCAAATATTGTAATTTGTAAATAATTTATTTTTAGTGGGTTAGTCAATGGCTGACTTGTGGGCATTAAAGCAGGCCCAAATATTTCTGCAAGAAAACTGCGCTCAGCTACAGACGCTAGACGGCGGCCATGTTTCAGTGCCGCTCTGTTGTCGTAGTTGCCTCGGTAGCCTGTAGGCTTGTAGTTGTGTGTTGATCCTCCGAGTGCAGCACGTGCGTTTGATATGTCTGAACCAGAGCCTAGAGGCCGCGTCCAATGGACGGAGACAGAGACGTTTGTATTAATTAGGATCTGGCAAGATCACATTGGGGACCTTCGAAGAGCGAAGAGGAACGCAAAAGTGTACGCGGCGATCGTTGAGGCGCTCCACGCCGCGGGAATTGAGAAATCACTCAAAGCCGTCAAGGCCAAGATAGAGAATCTTGGCAACAAGTACCGGTAAGTACATTTTTCTGCGGTTTATTACTGCCACGCAAACATCGTTGTTGCAATTTTGGCGTTAGCCTGTCTGTGTTGCTTGTTGTAGCCAGTGTTGTATGCGTTACCGAAAAAAAGTAACTAAATACGTTACTCGCTACTCTAACAAAAAAGGAACGCGTTACCGCCCTACGTTACCTACAAAAAAAGGTAACGCGTTACCGTTATCGTTACCGAAAAAAGTAACGGACGTTACCTCTGCCGTTACTTCGCAATCAAATTTTAATAAATGTGGCCTTGCTGCAGGAACCCACAATGAGAATATTTTGAATCTCAAATTTATGTTTCACATAAAATTTGAAACCCAAACAAGGATTATACCCAAAATTCTCATTTAACGAGAATTATTTGTATCAAATAATGTACCGGGCCTTAGAAATCTTACACGTGATGGCTTCGGACCCTGTGGCACATGATGAAGCCATTTTCTCAATGTGACATTTTACACAACATGAGATTGAATCATCCGCGCTATCGGAAAAGAAAGCATCACTTAACTCTCAAGAAATTTACAGTAATTTGCCTTATTCCGGGTCCGAACAGCACCGCCAGCGGAGATCGTTAAAGTCGAAACTAATGGCCCTTGGCATCAGAAATTGCCTGCCGTGCGCTAGTAGGAAATCGTGGAGGCCTGCAGTGGCACCCATTTTTTCCTTTTTGGTTTTTTTTTTTTTTTTTTGGGGGGGGGGGGGGGACATTTGCACGTTTGTGACACCAGATGGTCCGCACCTGTCGTCGCGTTTTGGCCACCAAAAAGTATGGCGCGTGCCTTATCGACGCCGGCGCGCATGCGCAGACTACCTACGCGGAAAGGCCCATTCTGACGACGTGCTTGTACTAGCAAAATAGATGCGCAAATATTGTAATAGTAAAGAGATGCTTTATTGGCCACGTCACGGAAAAAAATATCCGTGCATGAACATTTTTGTTCACTTTACCGCAAAACCTGCGGCCGTCTATGTGAGGGGGTTCAAGATCAGCGTTGCTCTCTCAGGAGTTCAATAACCAAAAACGTAGTTGCCGTTGCAGAGAGAAAGAAGCAAAATTTGTTTTCAGAACAAAGTTCATAAATCTTATCAACTTCAAAGCAACTGTTATAAAATGTCGCATATTTAGACATTTTTTCAAAAATAGTTTCCTTCGCCCTACAAGTTTCGAACAACGTTACTTTACTATTTGTTGCGCATACATTTCATACACAAGATGTCTTCTTTGTAACGGTAATATTTGCATGTTACATCGTCGTGAATTTTCGAGAACGACAGATATAATGAAATTGGTCCCTCTGCATTTAATATGTTCGATATTTCTTGCCTCGTAAATTATGCAGTTATAAAGAAAACTAAGTTCATTTTACGGCTACTGGGTGGTATGTGCATAAAATATTAAATACTCAATCCAATCTAAAGTATCCATTTTCGGATCCGTGTCAATCTCTCGTGGAATCACCCGTTTGCGATAACGATTGGTTGGAGAGTAACTGCGGTTATGTCTGCCGTGTGGCTGCCTGCAACCGTGGTTAGCCGTAACCGTAATTAGCTTAACTGCGGTTAAGGCTGTTTGTGTAAAAGCGGTATTAAGTGGCTTTGATTGAAAGAGATGCCAACCAAGGTAGCGAGTAAAAAAAAATTTTTTTTTATTTTTGCGTTTCAAGAAAAAAGTCGACGCTTCGCGTCCCACTTGCATTCTTCTTGAGGGTATTCTTCTTACCGTAGGGTCACGCCTATCGGCAGCGCACCTGTAGTTACCGGCTGTCCCCTGGATGGGCCAGAATTCCACAAAAGGCCGCTTACAGTCGGCAACGCGGGACTTGTCAAATTCGATGCGGTAGTCGTTCTCCAAGCTATGCTCAGTGAGTGTTCATTTATGACACTCGAACTTGAGGACGTCGTTTTTATGTGGCCGCAGCCTCTCGGGGAAGTTTTTTGCTTACACCACGAATGAAGCGTCACAATCAGCACGTGGTATGAAGTAAACACGCCCATGCGCTTTCCCTTCGGGCGGCCTGTCTTTCGAGCACGGAAAGCGCAGGTGCCAGCAATCCACCTGCTACAATCCACTTCCACGAAAAGCATGTCCGTACAGTTTCTAATGGCGGATTCCTCGGCCTTCTTCAAGCTTTGTGTGGCGATGGCCCAGCCATCCCCGCAGGGAGTCGACGCGTTGTAAGAAATTCGTGCCCGAAATTCCCACAAACAAAAGCGATTCCGCCCGCGCTCACTTTCTCCCTGCCTGGTAGGCCGACAGCAGTCCGATGCTGCGACAGAAACATTCGACGGGGCGAGCTCTAGGAAAATGGCACCCACAAGATGCGAAAGTAACGAGTAACGTAACGCCTCACGTTACCGAAAAATGTTAACGTAAGTACGTTACCCGTTACAGTTCCGAAATTGTAACGAGTACGTTACTAAGTTACCGAAAAAAGTAACGCGTTACCGGTAACGGCGTTACTTGTAACGCGTTACCGACAACACTGGTTGTAGCATTGCGTTGGGCCTATCGACTGCGGCGTGCTTTGTGTAGGGTGCGGCACCGCTCCAGTGTTCGGCGTGTTTTGAAGCCCTCACATCTGCTGCTTTCTCTTCGAAAATTTACTGTGCCGTACTGGCATAGGGTGTGCGTTTGCTCTGTGAATCTGCGCCGCCGCAGAACCATAGCGGGCGCGGCCGTGTTCCTATGCACCAGTGTTTGGTAGAGTTACGCGAGATCGGATCGAAAATATTTATCTGCTAGCCTTATTTCGTATAACATTACGACTTGTTGCTATCCCATTCACTGCGCCGCCGCAGTTACTACGCTCACTTTTTTTTACCTTAAGTAACGATGGAAACCAAGCACATGCGTTGCTGTATTTGCAGACTAGAAAAAAAGACACAATGCCTGTATTGATGCTTTCTGATTACCATTGCAGAGAAATCTGCAGAAAAAAAATCAACCGGCCAAGGTGGAATCAGTTGGAAATTTTATTGGGAATTGCACCAATTTTTAGGTGCGCTTCCTGTCAATGACAGAAGCTTGACACAAGAGATTGGCTGCGGATCTGGACAGACTGTGGATGAGGTGAATGCAATATGCATGTTGTATACATTGTGGCAGGTCACTGTAGAGCTGCACTGAGCAGCTGAATGGAAGGATACTTGTCATAATAATTAACTTTTCTGCACTTGCATATTGCAAGAACTAGGGAATGTGAAAGTTGAATTCAAGCAGAACTTTATTCTGAGGTTGTGAATCACAGTTTATCTGTACGTGCATTTCTCCTATGTACCATACTAAATTACATCTTTTATTATAATATGTTATGTAACAACAGTCTCATAGTTTTCTAAAATGACAGCTCACATGTATAACTACATAGATGGTTTGCACACACATTACAGGCATAAAATCTACAGTATCTTTCTTCTTTCAGATTGTGGACGGCATGGTGTATGGCACACCGGTAGGTGTACCAATTTGTGGTGAGCCTGATTTACCCAGTCCGGCCCGGTCACCAACCCAGCCCAGCCGTCCCCCCCAGCCCTGCCACTGCTGATGGCGCTGACTCTATCTCGGCAACGCCAAGTGTCCCCACCAAACCAACAGAAAACACAAGGACATCGGCACCACCTACTCCGCAGCCTAAGCGCACCAAGAGTGAAAGCAGGCGAAGCCACAAAGATACCCTGCTAGCACAGCTGGTAGAGGAGCAGAAGTTGACGCGACAGTTTCTGGAAAGCTCCAGAAAACAAGAACAGGAAGCTCGTGAACGCCTCGCCAAGTTTCAGGAGAAGGCAGGCGAAAGAGAGGACCGATTAATCGGCATTCTCGAGAAGATGGCAAATCAATAAAAGTGCTGTTTCTTTTTAAAAAACAGGGTGTGCGAACAAGTTTAATCACGAAGTTTAAAATTTGAGCTAACACTGATGTATACCACTCACTTAACTGAAATGAAATTACATACTTCACTGCAAAAAGTCATCTTTAAAAAATATGTGAAGCATTTCTCAGCGAACTGAACACTCTTGGCCATTTCTAACTATCCAGCAGCCCAAACCCAGGCGCTCACATCCTTATATACCAAAATTGGCACAGGAAGATATTAGTGCATGACAAACATGACTGACACGCGGCAACACAAATAAATGACACACATGTTCCGTACATCACGATACCCTTTTGCATACCACGGTCCACAGCATGTGGGTATGCACCACAGGTGAATCATGTTCTTTATCAACTCAGGACAGTGAAAATATTCATTGAAAACATTGTGAGACATTGCATAGATTAAACAAAAGAAAGATATACTTTTTTAAATAGTCTAATTTTAATGTGGCAGACAAATGCTGGGACACATGCCGCACAACCCTTAGCCAATACAGATTGTGAATAAATGTATTAGATCAACAGTTGCCTGACATCACTTGCGGTGGTAGCGCATGCCTAATGTCAATAAACCTCTCCCTGTTTGCAAACAGTGTGACGTCACTGTGAGCACCCCGCCCCCCAATCCCCCTCCCTCGGAGCAGGTGCTGGTTGGCGAGAAAGCCCTGCTGGCGGGATCTTTCTGCATAGCAGCGCTGCGTGTGTCTGCATTCCTTCGACTGAAGTTTTTGCGAATTGCTATTTTCTTAAGACACAGCTTGTGGCCTTTTGCTCATCGTAGATGGTAGCCATAAAAAAAATCTTATCCTCTTCGAAAGCGAAGGTTCTGCATGTTCACAGCGACTGGCACTTTGTAAAAATTTGCATGACATGGATGTGAACATACTTAACGTGATATGTGCAGTGCAGTTTTAACCGAGGTGCAGCATGGTTCTGAGCTGCTGTGTGCGAGGTCATGGATAAGATTCTCACCGCGCAAAATACTGATCGGAGATGAAGGAAAAAAAAAACGAAAAAAAAAGAAGGAAACACTTCTTGCCGTGCGTTAGGCCAAGGTTAACAAATCCTCATGAAAATTAAGTGAAGTTCACCCCTACGCCGTTCCTCATAACCCACAGAAAATTTGTGTGATTTTAAACCTGATAAGTTAATTATATACACAATCTCTTGTGCAGTTACCTCGCTGCATCTGATGCCTACAACGTGTTTGCATACTTACTTTGCTCCTTCAGACCCGATACTCAAACGTTTAAAGCGCTTTGTCACTTCATAAAGATCGAGCCGTAAAGGTCCCAAGTATATGAGAAACAAGAATCTCCACTGTTCTCATTAAGACGTAAGAGGTCTCCGATAATACGAGTTCTACCTTTACTGGGTTTGCGTATTCACCATGGCGAAGCGTATATGCACCTTCGGCAGTGCTAAAACATGCTGATAGCTCATGCGTAGTCGTATCTTTCAGTCCACAGATCATGCACTGTTTTTTTTTCTGCACACAGCACAAACGCTGAGATGTACGCACTCGCAGATGATTGCGTGAAATGCATTTTTACCTTGACTAAAATCTTGAATCGTGATGTTCCATCGACAACCGGTTACTGCCACCGGCACACAAGGAGTGTCAATGTTTTCGCAAACAAAATGCATCGTTATTCACACAGCGCACACCACACACAATATTCTCAGTTTCACTGTCCATAAAGGTGAACCAATATTGTCGATGCCTTTCAATGCACACTACACACCACAATAAACGCTGCACATTTTCGAAGACAATGCCGCTGTTCCTCGTACAGGCTGCCATGTGTGTTCACTTCTTCATGATAAACAGCCAGCCAGCGTGGAAAGCTTTCCGTCATGCAGTTTACCACCCATCTAGACGTTCTCTGACACATACCACAGCTAATCTCGCCACATTAAGATGAATTTTAAGCTTAAAACAAAAAGAGAAGTGTGCCCCAAGCACCACAGGACTGAGCCACCAGCGGGGGTGTTTTGCCAACCACAGCCTTGCACGTGCACCGGTGACGTCACGGTGTGACGTACCCCGGGAGAGGTCTATTGTGGTTGCAGTTTTGGCCATCCTCAGTATAACAATGAAATTAACTATATTGTAGAGTTGCTTGTCCCTGCAACAAAGCCTGCTTACACTTCATCTCCTGTGCTGACGTTATGTCGTACAGAGATACACCCTTTACAAAGCAGTTAAGTCAACGTGCCTGGTAAGCACATGATATGCATACAAAGTACACGACCAGTTCATCCATCCATCCATGTTGTAACACTATGCTCAAACAAACAACACATGCAGCGAAAACATCTGCTCACCGACTGATTCACATGAACGGTTCCCACAGTGGGGGATCAGCCGGAATTTGTACACATCGTAGTCTTTTAGCAGACCAAGTAAATGTCCTGTAAAAGGTACTTTGTGGCGCGATTTTGTACGCATTCCAAATAAACACAGGGGCGTGTCGTGCTTAACGTCACAAACACGTGACTGTCGTGAGCGCACGTTCCGATTCAAGTCAAGCCGTCTTACAGCCATTATAATCCATGCTTATTTGTTTTGGACGGTGCCGAGAACCGTCCGAAACCGATAAGCATGGAATATAATGGCTGTAAGACGGCTTGACTTGAATCGGAACGTGCGCTCACGACAGTCACGTGTTTGTGACGTTAAGCATGACACTCCCCCCGTGTTTATTTCGAATGCGTACAAAATCGTGCCATTAATTGGCCCTCAAGAGCAGCTTGTGTCCACACTACACTGAAACGGAGAGCACACAAAAGTGCGTGCTGCTCTTCTATTGCTGCTGAGCTTGTCTGAAGAAATAGTTTGCGAGTGCCTCCCTCACACGTTCACCATCACCACTGGACACGTCGGTGCTGTGGGCTGGCTGAGGATACTGCATGTTGAAGTCGTGCAGCTCCTGCTCCCACTGGTGTTCAACCGGGTCCTTGAGTGTCTCGCAGATGTTGTGCAGCACACATGCAGCTCGGATGGCCTGCTTAGCTGTCTTAATCTTGCACTCCATTCTCTTCGAAGTGTATCTGAAGCGAGCCTTCAGCCTGCCGAAGGCATTCTCCACTATCCTCCTAGTCCTTGAGAGCTGGTAGTTGAACATCCTTTCACGGGTCCCCGTAACTGCATTTGCGAATGGCTTCTGGAGGTTTGCTGTTAGAGGGAATGCTTGATCACACAGTATTATTGGGGCTACTGTAGTTCCCTCAATGATGGAAACAGGAGTTTTGAAGAAGTCGCTCTCCACCAGCTTGCGAAAATCGGATCGGCCGTACACAAAAGCATCGTGACACCTGCCCGGGCTTCCCACGTTTATGTACCTGAATCGGTACTGATGGTCCACGAGTGCCAAAAGTATCATGCTGTACCTGCATGAGAAAGAAAATCGAAATCGCTGTAAAGCCAAAGTTGCTACTTATTGCAGTAAAATAGGTGATTCCTTCAAGCGTGTTATTTCTTTTGAGAATGTCGCGCTCATTAGTGATTGCAAAAGCTTGGCAGCACGTCGGCCACAACCTACGAGTAAATGGAAACTTTGCCCACTGCATTCGCTCTCCCGCTCAAAAAAGAATTTGCACATACGCTTCATCTAATCACGTTTGCTCATTTGCCTGACGTTAAGCACCCCTGCATGTTTAAGATAGCCGAAATTCACTTTACAGATACATGTTCGTGTCACTCATTTAAGTAGTAAACTCGAGTGGTCCAAGAAATTTCATCTATAGACCTGCGACAGTAGTACTTGGACAAGTATTCTGTTTTTCTTCAGAAACAACGAACCTTCGTTTTCCCATGCACCTAGTATTTACGTTAGCAAAGATGAAGTATACATGCTCTTCGCACGAAAAATTGCTATGGCTCCTTCGCAGGTGAAGGACTGGCGAAACACTTACCATCCCTTGTAGTTGAAGTAGTCAGTTGCATGCTCCTCAGGTGGAGATACGGGGATGTGGCAACCATCCAATGCACCGATCGCCTGCGGAAAGCCACTGACTCTGTGGAACTTCCTGATGTGTTCCCCCATTTCAGCACGGCGGATCATCCGAAGCCACTGGCCCTCAAGTGTTTCGATAACTGCCGCGAAAAATTCTCGGCATATGACATTCACTGTCGACCGACCGACTCCAAACAAATGTGCAATGGTGGCGTCTTCCGCCGTCGAACGTAGCCGGTACAGCCCGATGGCTATTCGCTTCGCCACTGGCACAGCCGGCCGCATGTTCGTGTCTGCTCGTTCTAGCACAGGTGTCAGAATGTTCACAAGATAGCTGAATGTTGCGGGCGTCACACGTAACGACTGCCTGAAGTGCGCATCGCCCAAGTGCGGCAGCGTGTCTTCAAACCACCTTTCGTTGCGCTGAAAGGCCCAGCGCTCTCTCTGGATGGGACGAAGTAACTCAATCGCAACAGCCGCGATCGTGAACGAGTTAGCGCACATCGCGTCCTCGCACGCTCGAGTAAAAGCTTCTTGCTCTTCAAGAGCAAGGCGCAGAAGTCTTTCCTCGCTGCGGTGTTTGGCTCGCATGGCCATCCAGGTGCTGACTACACGCAGTAGCTGACGCCGTCTAATTTCGGGAGCCAGAGCGCCGGTCGTGTTTCCACTCTCCGTCATGTTGTCGGCCATGTTGAATCTCGATTGGCGCTTGGCTTGACTGCTTGACTGGCTTGACTTTATGCTATGTAGCCGTGGAAAATTGTGAAAACGGCTGCGCAGCACTTTTTTTAGACATTAAAGTTAATTTCGAGGGTACGAACGTGTTAGACGCAAGATTTCATAGCTGTTTATTTCTCCCAAAGGCGCGGCTCAAGAGGGCTAAGGTCATGGTCATCATTTTAAAATGACATTTGTTTTCGTCGTGTGACAGCACGCAGGTAAAATGACATTAGGTCCGCTGAATGTCATTCGTTGTAAATGACATTAGACTTGCCGTGTGACAGGGGTATTACACTTATCCAATCATAGGCTGCTGCCAATATTCGTCATTTCCGCCCGCAACCGTTCTAGCGAGCGCCACTACGTGCTGATGCGTTCGGCAGCGATGTAGTGATTTTATGTCGTGATTAAAATACTAAATCGTTTGATATCGGCGCTTAGACCTATGCTAAAATTATCCCCAGCCATCACTTTACGCAAAACACAAATAAAAATAGGGGCTTTAAAAGTGTTGGAGGGCCCCTTTAAAATGGTCACTCGTGCAGTGACTGCATTTCCCTTACAAGGGATATGAATTGTATATAACGAGCCGTCGAGCTCTCGCTCGAGACGAATCTGTCATCTTTCATCATGTAAATAAACTTCTGTTAAGTTTCTTCCTTACGAGTCGCTCACTGCCTCGGCTCTCTGCTCCTGATATCGATGGGCCTGCGGTTCGACCCCTTAGCTCAGCACCACGCTACCCGCTGGTTGGCTCAAGCGGCAGGCCAGTCTCAACAGCAGCCACACACTCCTACCACTCTCTATGCTGTTACATATCCTGACACAAGCGCTCTATGCACTAAAGATTTTATTTCTCGCGAGAAAGAATTGAGAGCAATACTTTGTAGATAGAATGCTATAATTATGCAGTAGTTATGGTGTCAATAATTATGGGCAATAATTACGGTGAAAGGAGGGCTGCTATTCTCACTTCATGAATTATTTGTAAATGCTCAGGAAAGTTCTCTGCTCGTGGTGCTGTCAGCTACAAGCAGCCGGGTATGAAGCAACAAATGTTTCAATCGACATCAGCGGGCAGGCCGCGTATGTGTTAAAAGGTCAGCAGGCTACCCGTAACGTTGCACGGCCACAAACGATCTTGTTCGCCGCGACACGAAATCTTGTCACCCATGCCCATGTGCGATTTCGTCTGCTGCCTACGAGCGCCTCATTATGTCGAGTGTGTTTTTTACATTGCGAATGAATCCCTCATAAAAGAGAGACGCTCGGAGTTCGCACGACGGGGGGCTACCGTTCCTTTCCTCGTGATTTACGGCCCGTGATTCGACTGGGACTCGCAAAACCGCACATGTCTGATGCATTAGTGCGATGCGTTCCTAGCGCATTACCGCTGTTTCTATGAATGCGATACGCTTCCGTGGCATTCATGTAAACGTGTTATCTGCGCCACGCCTATACTTGTTACAGACTTTTGTTCAAAAACGCTTGTCTTGTCCCGTTACTATAGGCCCAAGTCCGAGAGCGTCGATGTCGGGTCGTCAACCTACGGCTCACGCTACAAGTCTACGATACGCTATCCTTAGACATCGCAAGTTCTCAACAAAGCAGACTTTCCAAAGATGTTGAATTGGTAGCCGCTGCCGCATTCTCCTAGCGTTTTTTTCCTACAGGCGAAAGCGGCGGCAGATAGAGCACGAGCCGAGCAAATAACAGAAAGGAAGGAAGTGTTCGGTCGCGCGTAGCCGGCACAAAATCATGCACGGCACAGATAACGAGGGGCAGCTGTTGATTTCAGCCAGTGCAGCAACATAAGCCTACAAGTACGCGCCTATGATTCTTCGCAACACACGGCAAATGTGTGTTATGTGAAATGCAGTCATATACTTCGTGTCCCCTGCTTATCACATCAGTATTTATGAACGCTAATTCCTGCCAGAGCAAGAGTTGCCGCGTAGTCGCCGATCTGGGCTGCGCACAAGCAGTGTTGTATGCGTTACCGAAAAAAAGTAACTAAATACGTTACTCGTTACTCTAACAAAAAAGGAACGCGTTACCGCCCTACGTTACCTACAAAAAAAGTTAACGCGTTACCGTTACCGTTACCGAAAAAAAAGTAACGGACGTTACCTCTGCCGTTACTTCGCAATCAAATTTTAATAAATGTGTCTTTGCTACAGGAACCCACAATAAGAAATTTTTTAATCTCAAATTTATGTTTCACATAAAACTTCAAACCCAAATAAAGATTATACCCAAAATTCTTATTTAACGAGAATAATTTGTGTAAAATAATGTACCGGACCTTAGAAATGTTACGCCTGATGGCTTCTGACCCTGTGGCACATGATGAAGCCATTTTTCTCTATGTGACGTTTTACACAACATGAAATTCAATCATCCGCGCTATTAGCAAAGAAAGCATCACTTAAATCTCAAGAAATTTACAGTAATTTTGCCTTATTCCTGGTCCGAACAGCACGTCCAGTGGAGCTCGCCAAAATCGAAACTAATGGCATCCGAAATTGCTCGCCGTGCGCTAGTAGACAATCGCGGAGGCCTGCAGTGGCGCCCTTTTTTTGGAGGGGGGGGGGGAGGGCAACATCTTCACGTTTGTGACACCAGATGTCCTTTGGTCCGCACCTGTCGTCGCGTTTTGGCCGCCAAAAAGTACGCCTTGATCCTTATCGACGCCGGCGCGCATGCGCTGTCTACTTACGCGAAAAGGCCCATTCTGACGGCGTGCTTGTACTAGCAAAATGGTTGCGCAAATATTGTAGTTGTAAAGAGCTGCTTTATTGGCCGCGCATGAACATTTTTGTCCACTTAAAGCTATATAATTACCGCAAAAAAAATTGCGGGCGTTTATGTGAGGGTATTCAAAATCAGCGTTGCTCGCTCAGGAGTTCAATAATCAAAAAACGTAGTTGCCGTTGCAGAGAAGCAAAATTTGTTTTCAGAACAAAGTTGATAAATCTTATCAACTTTGTAGCAACTATAATAAAATGTCGCATATTTAGACATTTTTTCAAAAATAGTTTCCTTCACTCTACAAGTTTCAAACAACGTTACTTTACTATTTGTTGCGCATAAATTTCATACACAAGATGTCCTCTTTGTAACGGTAATATTTGCATGTTACATCGTCGTGAATTTCCGAGAACGACAGGTATAGAGAAATTGGTCCCTTTGCATTGAATATGTTCGATATTTCTTGCCTCGTTAATTATGCAGTTAAACAGAAAACTAAGTTCATTTTACGGCTACTGGGTGGTATGTGCATAAAATATTAAATACTCAATCCAATCTAAAGTATCCATTTTCGGATCCGTGTCGATCTCTCGTGGAATTACCTGTTTGCGATAACCATGGTTTGGAGAGCTGCGGTTATGTCTGCCATGTGGCTACATGCAACCGTGGTTAGCCGTAACGGTAATTAGCTTAACCGCGGTTAAGGCTGTTCGTGTGAAAGAGGTATTAAGTGGCTTTGATTGAAAGAGAGATGGAAACCAAAGAAGCGAGTAAAAGTCTTTTTTTTTTTTTTTTTTTTTTTTTTTTTTTTTTTTTTTTTTTTTTGCGTTTCAAGAAAAAAGTTGACGCTTCGCGTCCCACTCGCATTCCTCTTAATGGTTTTTCTTCCAGCCGTGGGGTCACGCCCTTCTCCATGATGTGCAGAATTCCGTTGAGGCAGACTGGCGATCGGCAGTGCACCTGTAGTTACCGGCTGTCCCCTGGATGGGCCAGAATTCCACAAAAAGCCGCTTATAGTCGTCGACGCGGGACTTTTCAAATTCGATGCGGTGGTCGTTCACCAAGCTATGCTCAGCGAGTGTACATTTATGACACTCAAACTCGAGGACGGCGTTTTTATGTTGCCGCAGCCTCTCGGGGAAGTTTTTTGCTTTCCTCACGAACGAAGCGTCACAATCAGCACGTAGTATGGAGTAGACCATGCGCTTTCTCTTCGGGCGCCCCGTCTTTCGGGCACGGAAAGGCGCAGGTGCCAGCAATCCACCTGCTACAATCCACTTCCACGAAAAGCACGTCCGTACAGTGCCTCATGGCGGAGTCCTCGGCTTTCTTCAAGTTTTGTGTGGCGATGGCCCAGCCATCCCCGCAGGGGGGTCGACGCGTTGTAAGAAATTCGTACCCGCAATGCCCACAAACAAAAGCGATTCCGCCTGCGCTCTCTTTGTAACACGCTTGGCAGGCCGACAGCAGTCCGACGCTGCGGCCAAAAAATTCGACGGGGCGAGCTCTGGGAAAATGGCACCTACAAGATGCAAAAGTAACGAGTAACGTAACGCCACACGTTACCGAAAAATGTTAACGTAAGTACGTTACCCGTTACAGTCCCGAAATTGTAACGAGTACGTTACTAAGTTACCGAAAAAAGTAACGCGTTACCGGTAACGGCGTTACTTGTAACGCGTTACCGACAACACTGCGCACAAGTAACAGCAGCGAAGGAACCGGGACACCAAGCGTATCACGCATGCCTGTGCTACCTGGCGTTTGTGAAAACTTGCCTTACGTGTTTTACCGAAAAAATAAAAAGGTTAGAAGGCTTACTATTCAGGTCGGAAACGTGCAGTTTCGAGCGCGAGAAGATATATAAGCCATTCGAAAAATTCCGATGCAAAGTGTGCCACACATGACAGAAGGGGACCACAAACACGGCCGAAGCTTACCATCCGGGCTTTCCAGAAAACTTTATTCGAATAAACAGGTACACCAATTGAGGTATGAAGTGTGCGGGATGAAATGTACCGGGGCTGACGAAAACCGCGTCGCGCACAAATGTTCAGTTAGTTATAGCAATGAAAATGAATGAGAGAATTAGGCAAAGTGAGCTCGCAGTTCCGGGGAGCACATTTGTAATAGCCAGTGCGCTCAACGCATGGCAACCGCAGCGGCGCGCTATTGGCTGCGCCCTCGCAGGGACGCCGCCACGCCGCCGCCACATCCACCTAGCAACGGCCACCGCGCCATACTCTCGTTTCCAGGTTGCTCCTGCAAAACACGTGCAAGACATGGCAGCAATGGATGATTTGCCTTGCTACGCGCGGGATGTTTGGTGACTGTATGTTGTTGCCGCTTCGTGGGGGTAGCTCTATGGCAAAGATGGGAAATACGACGCTCCGTACACCATTGTTTCTGGGAGTAGCAGTTCGGACAGAGTTGCGAGCCGTTTGATTGATGCATTGGTGCGATGCTGCTGTGTATCACCTACACTGTGAGCAAAAATAAGCCGAGATGGGAGTAAATGATTTGTCCTCTAGCGCATGCCCCGATGGGGGTTTTATATACTCCCTACAGGCGGAGTAAAAAATTTACTCCCCCCAAAATGACGGCGTTTTTGGATGGATTGTGGGGAGTATTTATTTACATCCATCGGGGAACTTCTTCAGGTAAGTATGGGAGTAAATTTTTATATCCATCGGGGAATTTTTTTCAGGTAAGTATGGGAACAAATTTTTATATCATCAAAAAAAAAAACAAAAAAAAGAAAAAAACAAGTGACCGCCTCTCGCAGCCATACAATCTGCGAGCGAATGTTTTATTAAAATAGCGTCGAAGCACTTAACATGATCACACGTAAACAAACACGCACACAAAGCTCGCAAATTATTACAACACACAACGACCGCCACTCGCGCTGCACAACCACACGTCGGTCGCCGGGTATATATAGGAACCGTATTTTGACCTCCCATGTGGCTCTGGTGGGCAATTCTTATACGCGTAATTAAGCAATAAACATTCATGGCGTATGTATAAAAAATGCGATGGTCTGATAGGTACCCCTGAAAAACACATCTTTTATTTTAAATCCGCCATACATTGACCGCTTTTTAATTGGCGAAACTTAATTATCAGCTGGCGCTCTGTCGCAGGGGCTGAATTTGCATTAGCAGTACTGTGTGTGTGTCCATAATATGCACAGAATCGTACAGAAACCCACAAACCACGAGCGGCCGGGCAGAGCACTTCAGCGGCACACCGTACTCATTCAGCAACACCGGCGAAGAACCGAGGCGCCCTGCCGCTACCGCGTCCTTGCCGCCGCCGTAGCTAGGCCTCTCCCAGGAGTAGGGCCCGGCTATACGATGAACGACTGCTGGCGATCACAAAATGGTTGCTGTTGCGCAGTTTTCGTGGTCGTTATTTTTCACACAGAGAAGAAATAGGTGTCCGCTATCCACGCAGTTTAAGCTACGGAGCGATAGACTTCAACGAACGAGACGGTTCGCAGTCGCGATTCCTGTTGCCCGCAGTACCCGCAGTGCATGGGCAGCCGTATGTTATTTCAGTGGGTTCAGTGTGCCTCTGCCTCGTATCGTCGCTCGCCCTCGCGCTAGATGTTTGACAGCTGTGGGCGCATGACACAGAAAAGACAATTTTAACTGTTATTCATTCCAGTAGTCTTTATTTACTGTGAAACACATCCTTTGATTCGCCGGTGGCCGGTGCGAGCTCGTAGAGCTCTCCACCACGGCCGGTGCAGCAGTGCGAGCGCCACCGGCTTGATATTCGCCTCGAGATCTTGGAGTGGCGCCCTCTCGCGTGTGACGTCAGGGAGAGGACTCGGATGCAGCTCTTCGCGCGCGCGTTCGCTACGTGAAGGCTGCTCGACGCTGCCAGCTTGTCTATCGCGCTCGAGTTATTGAAACATTGGTGGGCGAGTTGATAAAGCAATTTGTACTGAATGTTCAAGCAAAATGCCCATCGAAATCGAGCGGAGTTGCCGTCAGGAGCGCGTTCTGTGTCGATTGCTCCTGTTGTCGTCTGCTAGCCATCCATGTGTACATCTGCTTCTATGGTGAATTTTTCTTTTCGCGACTGTTCTATGGCCGTGGCGCACTCAAAATGACTTTCCTTCCCGTTTTCGATAACTGACTTCAGCGTTCGGGCTTCAGCTTCCATGTCTGCGTTAAAGCGCAATAAATGTATACCGCGTGCTGCGCGTGTTCGGTTGCCAAGCCTGCTCCTTTGATTCAATTCATATGTTCGGAGCATGAAAAACGACATGTGATGTCATTCAAATAAATTAAGTGGCGTTACCGGCAACAACGTTTGATTAAATACACATTTTTAGCAGCTGCTGTGTAAGCGCGTCGTAAGTACTTTAAATTGAAACACGAAATAAACAGGGTGAGTCTAAAGGGGATGCACGATGGGGATATGAAATATCGGTAGGTTGTCTGGAGTGATTTTCTTTTGTTTTTGTTCTATTTTTTTGCAACATATTTTAATGCATACGTTAATAAATCGACGTTTGCTCACTCGTTCACGGGGGTCTGAAAATATGCTGAACAGAATTAGTGTAATCATACTAACGTTGATAAATATAAAGCTTTCGCATCGAAAGATGTATTTGCAATAAAATACTGTAAATCAGTCTCAACGGTCGACTCCTGATGTGGCTTGGTGCGATCACTGTACTAAAGAGACTCGAGTTCCTTATGCATTTGACTAAGTTGACTCGAAGGCGAAAGCCATCTTTTTCTTGAGTCTATGTATTGTTCCTTCGCCGCCCCCCTCCGAATGCTTTCTGGACGTAACGCTCTTGCATTGAAGCTTTCTACACATCACCTGGTTTTGCATCGCCTCCGAGATCGGCCCACCAATCACGGAGGCAATGTAAAGCGACGATGTCATGTGATGACGTAATCATGTGACATGACGTTATGACGTCACAAATTTTGTCGGTCTGGGATGTCATGATGACGTGATCATGTGATGAATTTTCGCATCACTCGTGTTGACGCTGGCGATGCGGGACGCCGATGGTCAATTTTCGCAATTTATGTGGAATCTAAGGCTCCCACCTTAAAATATTCAATCTTGTTACAGCACGGTAAAAAATCACAATAATCAGCCACAGGGGCCAAAAGAATGGTGGGAAAGAGCTCTCTTTCTCCTCTTCCTGGACACATTCGCCGATTTTTCCTAATGTTTACGAAGCTGTACTATCGGTTTCAAGTGAAACGCGAACACTGCAGCGGATCGCGTTGCCCAAGCATTAGAAATACAGTGCGCGCCATCCTGTCATTACCATTGGCAGGCTCGCACAGTCGAGTAGGCAGCACTGCGCGATCGAAAACATGAATGCGGCTCATGAACGTATCTATCTCTAATCATAAGAGTCGAACTGTACCACGCGCACCACTGCTGGCGTTTCATTCCGAGCGATCTTATTTGCATCCAGCTCGCCCAATCTATGCTAGTGGTCCGCAATAACCCGCTGGTCGATGAACTTATCGATTTCATTTTGTCGGCTGTCGTGTCTGCACAAGTCCACATCACTACAAATGGGAGTGGAGCGTGAATTTTCGTTCATCTCAAGTCTGTTTACACAACGCTGATTTTTGCGAATAAGCCGCAAAGTTGATCGCGCTGCGATTTCGAAGCAGCAGAGACTCTCTTTAACTCACTTGGCGAGGGCGTTCGCGCTTTCACGTAAGCTACTTCACGCCATCCAGCTCAGTGAGCGACGCTACGAACTCGGGGGCATGAACCTGACCGCGATGGCTGTGGGTATACAGAAGATATGTTAAATGTTAACGTTTCTTGAATTCATGTAATGCTAACAGTCATCTCAAGAAATATCATTAGAAGAAAATGCAGATAGTAGTCGAGGAACGCCGTGCGACGCGAGGCGAACTATAACGAAAATGCTGCTGTTTCAGCCGGAGCGTAGCAGACGACAAAAGCCGAATCCCCGCCTTTGCGTCACCGGAGCGCCGTTCGCAGCGCCGCCATCGGTCGCACACGAGGCGAATACCGACGACTTAGCGCAGCCTTCTTACCGCTTAGAAGTTGCAGCTGATGAAATACCGGTGACATTCCGAGAAGCAACCATCGCCGGCGGTCGGGGCGAGCTCGTCGCCGACGCAGCTCTCACACCGGCCGCCGGCCAGCTTGATGCCGATGTCGTGCGAAGCCTATTCGTACCGCTTCGAAGTTTTAGCCGGTGAATCTCCAGAAGCAACCACTGACGATCGCGACAGCTTACTTTTGTTACCGTTGAAATTATCCGTCACAGTTCTTCGTAACTCGGCACAATTTTAACTGTTATTCATTCCAGCAGCCTTTATTTACTGTGAAACACATTCTTTGATTCGCCGGTGGCCGATGCGAGCTCGTAGAGCTCGCCACGGCGGCCGGTGCAGCAGTGCGAGCTGGCTACGCCGCCGGCTTGATACCGACGACTTAGCGCAGCCTTCTCACCGCTTAGAAGTTGCAGCCGATGAAATACCGGTGACACTCCGAGAAGCAACCGTCGCCGGCGGTCGGGGCGAGCTCGTCGCCGACGCAGCTCTCACACCGGCCGCCGGCCAGCTTGATGCCGATGTCGTGCGAAGCCTACTTCGTATAATGCTTCGAAGTTTTAGCCGGTGAAACTCCAGAAGCAACCGCTGACGATCGCGACAGCTTACTTTTGTTACCGTTGAAATTATCCTTCGCAGTTCTTCGTAACTCGGCACTTTGAAGCGAGGTATTCGCGGAGTGTCGGTGGCTTGTACTCGTGTGCTTGATTGCATGGGCACGGCCGTTCGGACAGACAGCTCGCGGTCGGACGCTGGCGCGAGTGAAGCTTCTCTCTGTCCAGAGTGGCTCAGCGGTGCGAAAGACCGTGACACGTTCACACTAAGCACCAACCGGCCGTTGTAAATCCTCGCTGCACTGATAATTTCGTTGTCTGTCGACAAATACTCACACGGTGACCCACACACGCACACACACACGCACGTCACGACCAAAAATGGTTTTTTAAAACTCCCATAGGGAGTTTCTACCCACGTGACCTGAAACTCCGTGGGGGAGTTTAAGAAGGTCATGTCGTTCATAAACTCTCTTATTAAGCAAGGGGCGTTTTAAGACGACATGTGCCGACTTAACTCCCATACCACGGAGTAAATGATTGGGGCATGGGAGTTTTGGGGGGCTCATATGCTGGAAAAGCTCCCATCTCGGCTAATTTTTGCTTACAGTGTAATATTTGGTGTGATGATCCACCTGCCTGTGAAGATGTCTAAATGCGTTTGGCTTCCACCTAGGACGTCATTCGGCAATACGCGAACGACGAAGTATCGTACATTGCGCGGTGGAAGTATAGTGGGAAAATCAAAAAGAACTAGTTTTTTGAAATACTGTATTGTCTGCATCCGGAGGCAAACTTCTGTCTGTCGTGAGTTTTTTGTGCTTCGCCTGCGTGCTCGTCAACAACAAGCAACCACATGCGAGTGCCCGCGAGATCTGCAGAAACTCGCGCTTATCTGGTGAGAGTAGGGCTACGTTTACGCAACGAGCTTGTGCTCTTTTGCCGTGCACTTTTTCGTTAAAAATAAATAAGACCAGCACTATATAATCCAGGCCAGCGTTCAGTTCTGCCCTACGAATAAACTTTACTTAAATATACGCCGGTGTGAAGCCAATAAAACAAGCATGAGAGAGGTGGCAAGCCGCTTAAAGAGCTCAGTTCGAAGGATCCAAGGCTGGTCGACTTTCTCGCGACGTGTTCGTCTTCAAGCCGTAGTCCTCTAATCAGCTGCAGGTGTGACGTTCGTCGGTGATGTTCCCCGGAAGCACGTCAACGTCAGGCGATGAACTGTCATTGTCTTTAACGCATTCGATCGCGCAATGTGCTGACGTCTCACATGCGCCGTTTTCAGTGGTAATAGCCGTACAACACTGGCGTAGGCAAGAGCAGCCGAAAAAAAAAAAATGAAAAAGGAATAACAACGCGCATTGGAACTCAAACTCGCGCCGATCATGTCTTTCAACAACGCAAAATCACAGAAGACACTGGCGACAACACATATATTCAGATGCGAGCGTGTTCACCGTTAAAAAAAAATAGCAACCAGTCCAACAAAACGGCGATCACGTCTAGCGACAACCCGAGGGCTGGCAAGGCGCTGGCGACAGCAGAGATATTCAAGCGCAAGCATGTTCACTGTTTAAAAAAACAAACAAAAAAAGAAAATAAGAAACCGCACGGGCGGACGCAACGGTCTTGTGGAAGCACCCAGGCACAACAGACACGCGCGTCAACGCGCGCGTCTTCTTCAGTCAACACGAGAGCAGCTTCACGAGCACAGGCGGCGACGAAAATTCACCCGAAGGAACGGCCATTAGGGATACCCTCGGAAGGCTCCCCGAGAACGAGAGTATTTCTTCATGTGGGCGCGGCCGTTGCTAGGTGGAAGTGGCGGCGGGTCCCTGCGAGGGCGCAACCAATAGCGCGCCGCTGCGGTTGCTATGCGTTGAGCGCTCTGGCTATTACAAATGCGCTTCCGGGGACATGACCTGAACCTGTCTAAAGGTGCGAGCGTCTTGTTGCACTACGGGAGAATCTTGTTTCATGGCGTTCTACATTGGCAGTGAGGAAAACCAACATGTCGTTCACCTGTCGTAGCGATACTCAGATTGAGTGGTGTAAGCATTCAGTGAGCAGGAACTGTGAATAGGCTTCACCACTGCCCGTTGCCTCGACTTTGCGTTTCAGGTAAAGGGTATTGTATGTCTTCGTGCACGGTTCTCGTCTTCCATTTCGTCTATCCCTCAGGGACGGAGGGCGGGAGACCCCCCTCCCTCCAAAACTGTTCGCCTGCTCCCCTTGCCCCCCCTTCCTAACCCCCCATCTGCCTTGCTCAAATGAGCATAGTAAAAACACAACGCATAAGTTCTCCGCCTTGCTGCCCCCCTGAAGGAACTCTCTTTGTCGCGGGTGCGCCCCAGTAAACGGACAGAGAAAGGCGCGACACACACAGGCGCGTGACACACACAGGCGCTAACACACAGGCGCTAACACCGTGTCATGCAGTCAGCGAAATTTCATGCCTATTCACTTCGTTGATACTGGCTGTAATGTACAAGAACCCTGTGTTTATGCAGTCAGCAAAGAAATAAATATTGTTCGGCTTTATGGATTATGGAAACCAATGACGCATATTTGCATCGAACTGCGAGTGAAAAATTCGCAAACGGCCGCGTCCCCTTAGAGTGAGCTTGATATAATTATGAGGAACGCCGTCATGGGGTACTCCAAAACACTTGGGGTACACGGAAATATATACACGGGTGTTTCCGCATTTCGGTGCCATATAAATGCGCGCTTGTGGAAGGCGAAGTCCAACCCGCGTCCTCAAGCTAAACAGTCAGACGCATAACCTGCTACTTGGCAGCTCGAAGCGAGCGTTTTCTGCCAGATTTCCACTTTTAGCCTAATCTAGCACAAGTTCAAAGCACAGCAAGCGCTGTTGAAAGTGATGGGTTACTTTCGCGACACGCACTCCTGCCGCACTGTAGTTTTGCCCAGGGGTAAATGATGAACACACAGAAAGGAAGTGTAGCCGGCACAAAAGACACTCGAGTGTTCTACATTTGATTGCCGCATAGGTATGCGTGTTAATTGTGCTGAATATTTAATTTAGTTAGATTAATTGTGTAGTGTTCAGTTTCTTAGCAACGACAAATAAAAAAAAATAGTTTTCGTGTCATTCTTTTATGTGTGCCTCCTTTCGTGCTTGTGCTATTTCTTGCGATGGATTCATGCCAACAGAAGCGCAACACTTCTGAAATACTACATTTTATTGTAAAAAAAAAGGGGGCAAAAAAAAAGGGCGATAGCATATTGGGTACAGCGCGAAAAACGAACAAGACGGAAGACAGAAGGGACACACGTTCTGCCTTCCGTCTTGGTCGTTTTGTTGTTGGTGGTGGTGGTTGTGGCACTGTAGTTGTGGTTCGAAGAAGGAAAAGGCGCCTAATTTCTGCAGCCCAGTCGGGAGCACGGCGCAGCGGAGAGCGGAGGCAGCGCTCACGCCACCTCCTCCCACCTCCTCGCGCTCATGCGAGGAGATGGGGGAGAGATGGCGCATGCGCAGTAAGGGTGGTCAGGCCGCACACCACCGGATTGAACTCCGCTCTCAGCTGCTTCGCATCTAATAAA
>JALIZH010011539.1:0-21071 GCA_030522465.1 Rhipicephalus appendiculatus
CCCTTTCCAAACGCCGATTCTCCCCTTTCTTCTGCTTCGCGCCTTAACTCTAGCTCCTTTTCCAAGCGCCTATTCTCCCTTTCTTCTGCTTCGCGCCTTAACTCTAGCTCCTTTTCCAAGCGCCTATTCTCCCTTTCTTCCTCTTCGCGCCTTAACTCTAGCTCCTTTTCCAAGCGCCTATTCTCCCTTTCTTCTGCTTCGCGCCTTAACTCTAGCTCCTTTTCCAAGCGCCTATTCTCCCTTTCTTCCTCTTCGCGCCTTAACTCTAGCTCCTTTTCCAAGCGCCTATTCTCCCTTTCTTCTGCTTCGCGCCTTAACTCTAGCTCCTTTTCCAAGCGCCTATTCTCCCTTTCTTCTGCTTCGCGCCTTAACTCTAGCTCCTTTTCCAAGCGCCTATTCTCCCTTTCTTCCTCTTCGCGCCTTAACTCTAGCTCCTTTTCCAAGCGCCTATTCTCCCTTTCTTCTGCTTCGCGCCTTAACTCTAGCTCCTTTTCCAAGCGCCTATTCTCCCTTTCTTCCTCTTCGCGCCTTAACTCTAGCTCCTTTTCCAAGCGCCTATTCTCCCTTTCTTCTGCTTCGCGCCTTAACTCTAGCTCCTTTTCCAAGCGCCTATTCTCCCTTTCTTCCTCTTCGCGCCTTAACTCTAGCTCCTTTTCCAAGCGCCTATTCTCCCTTTCTTCTGCTTCGCGCCTTAACTCTAGCTCCTTTTCCAAGCGCCTATTCTCCCTTTCTTCCTCTTCGCGCCTTAACTCTAGCTCCTTTTCCAAGCGCCTATTCTCCCTTTCTTCTGCTTCGCGCCTTAACTCTAGCTCCTTTTCCAAGCGCCTATTCTCCCTTTCTTCCTCTTCGCGCCTTAACTCTAGCTCCTTTTCCAAGCGCCTATTCTCCCTTTCTTCTGCTTCGCACCTTAACTCTAGCTCCTTTTCCAAGCGCCTATTCTCCCTTTCTTCCTCTTCGCGCCTTAACTCTAGCTCCTTTTCCAAGCGCCTATTCTCCCTTTCTTCTGCTTCGCGCCTTAACTCTAGCTCCTTTTCCAAGCGCCTATTCTCCCTTTCTTCTGCTTCGCGCCTTAACTCTAGCTCCTTTTCCAAGCGCCTATTCTCCCTTTCTTCCTCTTCGCGCCTTAACTCTAGCTCCTTTTCCAAGCGCCTATTCTCCCTTTCTTCTGCTTCGCGCCTTAACTCTAGCTCCTTTTCCAAGCGCCTATTCTCCCTTTCTTCTGCTTCGCGCCTTAACTCTAGCTCCTTTTCCAAGCGCCTATTCTCCCTTTCTTCCTCTTCGCGCCTTAACTCTAGCTCCTTTTCCAAGCGCCTATTCTCCCTTTCTTCTGCTTCGCGCCTTAACTCTAGCTCCTTTTCCAAGCGCCTATTCTCCCTTTCTTCCTCTTCGCGCCTTAACTCTAGCTCCTTTTCCAAGCGCCTATTCTCCCTTTCTTCTGCTTCGCGCCTTAACTGTAGCTCCTTTTCCAAGCGCCTATTCTCCCTTTCTTCCTCTTCGCGCCTTAACTCTAGCTCCTTTTCCAAGCGCCTATTCTCCCTTTCTTCTGCTTCGCACCTTAACTCTAGCTCCTTTTCCAAGCGCCTATTCTCCCTTTCTTCCTCTTCGCGCCTTAACTCTAGCTCCTTTTCCAAGCGCCTATTCTCCCTTTCTTCTGCTTCGCGCCTTAACTCTAGCTCCTTTTCCAAGCGCCTATTCTCCCTTTCTTCCTCTTCGCGCCTTAACTCTAGCTCCTTTTCCAAGCGCCTATTCTCCCTTTCTTCTGCTTCGCACCTTAACTCTAGCTCCTTTTCCAAGCGCCTATTCTCCCTTTCTTCCTCTTCGCGCCTTAACTCTAGCTCCTTTTCCAAGCGCCTATTCTCCCTTTCTTCTGCTTCGCGCCTTAACTCTAGCTCCTTTTCCAAGCGCCTATTCTCCCTTTCTTCTGCTTCGCGCCTTAACTCTAGCTCCTTTTCCAAGCGCCTATTCTCCCTTTCTTCTGCTTCGCGCCTTAACTCTAGCTCCTTTTTCCAAGCGCCTATTCTCCCTTTCTTCCTCTTCGCGCCTTAACTCTAGCTCCTTTTCCAAGCGCCTATTCTCCCTTTCTTCTGCTTCGCGCCTTAACTCTAGCTCCTTTTCCAAGCGCCTATTCTCCCTTTCTTCTGCTTCGCGCCTTAACTGTAGCTCCTTTTCCAAGCGCCTATTCTCCCTTTCTTCTGCTTCGCGCCTTAACTCTAGCTCCTTTTCCAAGCGCCTATTCTCCCTTTCTTCTGCTTCGCGCCTTAACTCTAGCTCCTTTTCCAAGCGCCTATTCTCCCTTTCCTCCTCTTCGCGCCTTAACTCTAGCTCCTTTTCCAAGCGCCTATTCTCCCTTTCTTCTGCTTCGCGCCTTAACTCTAGCTCCTTTTCCAAGCGCCTATTCTCCCTTTCCTCCTCTTCGCGCCTTAACTCTAGCTCCTTTTCCAAGCGCCTATTCTCCCTTTCTTCCTCTTCGCGCCTTAACTCTAGCTCCTTTTCCAAGCGCCTATTCTCCCTTTCTGCTGCTTCGCGCCTTAACTCTAGCTCCTTTTCCAAACGCCTATTCTCCCTTTCTTCTGCTTCGCGCCTTAACTCTAGCTCCTTTTCCAAGCGCCTATTCTCCCTTTCTTCCTCTTCGCGCTTTAACTTCTCCTTTTCCTCAATCATCTCAAGACACTCTGAGAGCTCGTCGTCATCTGCCTCAAGGTTCTCAATGGCCGCGATTATCTCTGGCTTTCTCATTTGCTCCTGGACATTCAAACCCAAACTTTTGGCTAACTCTAGCAAAAGCGGTTTTTTCAGTGCCTTTAGATTCATGGTTGCTGCAAGTGCTGCTAATTCTTCACTATTACAAAAACAACTACGTTCCCGTGCTCAGATCCACGTAGAACAGTAGGTACCGAAATTACCACCTTTTCCAACAAAACTCAAAACAAAGCCTGGTAAAATCTCAGTGAAGAAAAGTCAAGCACTCACCACACCCTGCAGCCATGATCTCGGCGGAGTCGATCCCGACGCTGGCATCAGTTTGTTGCGGACTCGGGGCTAGCAGGATCCCACCGTCTGCCATCCAGTTGTTGCGACCGGGTCCCGGCGGGTCTCATCGTTGGTAGCTGGCCCACCGCCGGTCCCCTAGCTCATCTTAGCAGAGAGGAAGGCGCTCGAAGGCGAGATATTTACAGACGTTTATTTACATTGAGAGTTCAAGAAGAAGAGATTGAGAGACGGGTTACAAAAAATGTCTTGGGCTTTTATGTGGCCGCGTTGCCAACTCTGGGCGCATTGTCCGCATCTTTGGCCAATACGGCTCTCGATGGCCTTGTAGCTCCACCCACGAGACTGGGGACCGACGTCCAATAGGTGCACGTGGAGAGGGCACCGTCGAAACGATGACCAAATATGGTCACGACAAGAGCACCACGGTTTTGCGCACAGTACCAACTTTTGCACACGTTTGCAGATCATGGCCTGTGCTGGTTCCCGGAATTCTTCCGGCCGGGGGGTAGAGTCTCTGTGATCGTGCCGAAGAATGTCACGGCTTGATAGGAAGATCCTCCGCCAGGCAACAACACGCAGCAGGTGTTCTGTGGCCTGGACCTCGGCTTTGTCTCCTCGTTGCTTGGAATGTGACGAGCAGCCTCATCCCCCGCCGGCAGCATCTTGCCACAAAGGGCTGTTCGCGGCACTGCCGCTGGAATTTCTGGTCACGTGACCACGCCGCACGCTCGTAGGCATTCCAGGAAAAAGGGATTAGACCTGCGCCCCCCGAAGGGCAGCGAACCCGGGAGGAACTTTATGGCGTATTCGGTTGGGCGTTTTCGAGCGCTCTGAAAAGTTGCCGCGCCTTCGGTTGGTAGAATTCGAGCGCTCGGACTACCTTCGGATGGCTTTTTCGGAGCGTCAAACTCTGACTCGGAGCGCTCCCGACCGCTCTGACTTCGAAGTCAGAGCGTGGCGCGATCTGGCCGGGAGGACGGATCACGTGACACAAGCCGACAACCACGTGACCACGTGGTTGCCGTCAAGTAACAGCGCGAGAACGCATTTCGGAAGGGGACATCGCCGGACGTCCATGCGCGTGTGTTGTTCGCGGCGTTTTTGAGCGTGTGTGTGGTGAGTTCACATCTACGAAGCCATAAACGCACCATGTCAAGAAGGATGTGGCTAGTGAAGGCGGAGGAAACGTCAATGCTGTTGTTACAGCAGCTCGCAGGCGAATGCCTTGAATCTAGCAGCTTGGACGACGACGACGATCGCCAGATTTATGTTCTGAGCTCAGAAGGCTGTTGCTACGTCCAGATATGTCGGAAATGGCCACTTAACTGATAGGCGCCATTTGCCGATGCAGCGCAGGAATATTTACCCGGCTGCTTCCCGCGCTGGCTGCACGGTGGCGCTACAGGTGCGCTGCTCCGAAAGTCGCCTATGTATTCGGTTGGTACGCTGCCTCTCGCGCTCTGATTGCGAGCTGCCTCGGCATCTGGCGACTCTCAGCCAGAGGGCCGGAGCGACCAACCGAATACGCCATTAGAAAAACAGGAGCATTCTCCGCGGCCGCTGCCGCGACGGCTTCCAAGGCCGATAGTAACAACACGGACAAAGACACATAGTAGACACCACGGGCGCTGACTTACAACTGAACTTTATTGCCTTTTTCCAATGCATTTTATATGTGCCATAATCGCTAAATGAGCGATTATGGCACATATGAAAATGCATTGGAAAAAGGCAATAAAGTTCATTTGTAAGTCAGCGCCCGTGGTGTCTACTATGTGTCTTTGTCCGTGTGTTCTTTTGCGCTGCCCAAAGAAGTTCAACGATGAACCAGCTCGCCCAAACCAAAGCTTTGCTAAAGAGTTTCACTTTTAAGACACCGACTGCTCCCTTCCCTTATAAAAATGACTATTGAGTTGTTGTTGACATTCCGGTCACTATTCATTGAATCAACCGATTTTCAACGACTTGGCAAGATGTCTTGACGTTGCTCAATATATACTCAATGGTTTTTTTCTGTTGATTACATCAACGAAAAAGTCATTGACAAAAAATGTTGACTTATCATTTGCGCCTTTATTGAGTTGCAGTGTATGTATGAGCGCGCATTGCCAAGCCTGTAAAGTATCGAAACTTTTTTATGGATGAAACCACCCCAAGTAAGCAGCGCATACCCAAATAGAACGAATATTACAAACGTCCTGTGCATATGCGGTCTTCTATCGCTAGCGTACTAGCTATATACGTTTGGCAACGTGATTTCTCCAGCCTGTCCGTTTAATTAGCTCTAACCGAACGACTCACCACATGACTATTCAGGCGGCAACAATGCTATAGCTGACTTCTTCCTGCAGTAACGCAAACAACGCAGTAAAAGTGTAACGTCCATGTACACATCCGTGGGCAGCAACTGCACTGCCGCTGAATACACAAAGAAAGCTTGATTAATTAATTGCTGCGGTTGTATGGCGCCAAAACCACAATATGATTGTGAGGCACTCCGATGTGGAGGGTTCCGGAAAGTTCAAACACCTGGGGCTTTTTAACATGCACCTGAATCGAAGGAAATCAGCGTCCAGCATTTCTGCCTACTTCAAAAAAAAATGGGGGGACCCCCCTTACGCGATATCCCCCCCCCCCCCCCACCGCACACACACACACAAAAGCGCGCACGCGCCATATCGCTTTCACAATCGCTAGCCTGCTCTCGCTTCTCGGTGGAGACTTACTGTGCCGCAAAGCCAAATTGCAAACGACCCACGGCTCTCCTCTTTATTTGCATCTACCTCAAATTTTCGCTCAGGGCCCACGCTGGTCTTTCGCTCAACATTGAAGTCGACGCTGCCATCGACACCGGGATTTCTGCATAACGATCTCTTTAACGAACTCCCGTTAAAATGCTACTGCCGCGGCCGGGATGTAACCCGTGATAGATATTCGGCAACAGCCCAGAACTGCAAGCACTGCTCGACTACGGTGGCACCAAAGGAATAGTGGTTTGAGAATGTAACGTTCATATGCAGTTTTTTAAGATAGGTATCATTCATGTACCGCCGCGGACGCGCACAGCACGATGAGATGACATAAAGATATCTCCGAACGGATCGCGGAGGCCTTGGCGCAGAATGCGACGCCTGCCTGCGTGCGGACCGTGCATCTCAAACCTCACCGCAACGAGATATCAGATGAACGTGATGTAGCGGCGACTATCTTCCCTTTACATTTTGTTTTATTACTACTCCTGCTGTTGGCGAACGAACGCCACCCGCGCCATGCGCTCCTTGAAGAAACCGCGGCAACGCCGCCACGCCGCAACATGTTGCAACTTGCTAGCCTGCGCGCCATGTTATATTGCGACGAAGAAAGTAGCGCGCAAGAGGATAAATTTGTGAGGTGTTGGATTGCGTCAGCAGTCATAATCATGAAGTGTTCAAAGGTCTTTAACCAGTAAGCTTTACGGAACTAATAACAGCGATAACAGCCTAACTACCTAACGGGCTTCGCAGCGGCGTTGACAACGACAGCGCGGATGGATATGCCCCCCTGCTGTCTGTGTCAATTGAGCGCATTGAATTCCGACGTGACGGTCGCGTGTGACGCGCTCGCCTCCTCTCGCTTTATTTCTTGCAGTGTAAATACCGTGATTCATGGGAGGTATGAACGTACTTGTGAAGAAGCTACTTCGTGGCATGTACAGCAGTTGTGGACCTGCATGCACGTACGTTTGTCTGCGAGTGGCGGCTGCGCAGACTCTGAGGCTTAGTTCCGTAATCGTTCCGGCGGAGAAATGGACGTCTCAGCTTGCGTGCGCGGCTCTCGCAGTTTCATTTCTGCTTAGCTGCAGGAATGGACGCGATCACCTTGATGTGCTTTTACCACTCCTGGAATATGCGGATTAAGAAACTACGGGCTCCATCGTTGAAGGTGAGTTCGTTTTCTTTACCTGTACACGCTTTTATTCGAAAACCATGAAGAATGAAAACGCGTGTTTTGTTGCTACATCGGCTGCATGCGCGACATGTTTCAGAAGCACTTGACTACGTTAGTGTTGTGCCATCATGATTGAACTGTCCTAATATAAATGTAGCTTTTCATTTCTGTTCAGTTTCGAACATACTGACTTATTGGCGCGCTTATTTGAGCTTGTTTCAAGGTATGCATTAACGCTTACATTCGAGCGCACGCACTACTTTATTGCGTCTTCAAAACTGCTTGTGGCTCGTAATTAGGCACACGCTATTACGACAGGTGTCGTGTTCTTTGTTTTGTCTCCAGCAAGTTTGCGGGTAAGAAAATGTTTGTACTAGCACAGTTGTGTCTTTCTGCACAGTGCTATTTCTGATAGCTGGATGCGCTAGTCCACTAATGTTTCGAATATTTGAGGGCGAGTGTTGAATCGTGTTCCGGGGCGAGGAGTTATGCGTCTTTTTTATGTGCTATGATGTTACTTTGACTATTGTGTGTCGACGCGTGCCTTCAAAGCTGTGGCTTAGCGCATCCCGTCTATGTTAATATCCGCGCTCTGTATTGCATCTCTCGAGAGGGGCAGTAAAAAAACGTGCACTCGCGTGTCGCTTCAGCCTGGTCATTTGTAGCATGTTTGCCCTTCTGCAGCCGTATGATGTGATTGAGTTTTCGCCTTTTCACACCGACTTCTTGGGGCAAGGTTCTGTTTGGTGTCGCATAAGTCGGTCGCAAGACTTGGGGGGTTGCGGCCGCCCCAGCTACACCGGCACTCCACGGACGCTGGCAAAATACTGAGAACCGCGAAGCGGCACGTCGTGGGTTACGTGCGCCCCAGTGACACCGGCACACCACGGACGCTAGCAAAACAGATTAGAAAGCTGGAACGGGAAAGCTGGAACTGCACGGACAAATACCGCCAAGTCTGGCAACCGACTTATGCGACACCAAACAGAACCCTGCCCTTCTTGGTAGTAATTTGTCACAATTTCCTTTTTTTTCATATTTTTTGCAGGAGGGACTCACCCTTTACATGTTGAAACAAACTCTACACCAATTAAGTTATGGTTTTCTTCTCTGATGATGTGGTTTCTGCAGTTCGCTTTAATAAAGGTACATGTCCGCACATTTGCGTTTTTGTTTTGTTGGACCTCTTGAAAGAAAACGAAAGGTCACAGAACTTATGAAAAAGTTCACTTCTCCGAGTGACTGTGTGTGAGTAATTAAATTTGCTTTTGTGCCCGTGTCCATATTTTAGTTTTCGCTAAGTTTACTGTGTTTCCAGCTTTTCACGTGTTTTGGCAGAATTGAAGCGTTATAGCTGGCGATAAAGTTTCTGCTATAACGCGCGAACTGTGCAGGCCTACTGTAGCTCTTTATGCAAGCATACGTTGTACATCACAGTGGGCATGTAATGACAGCTATGCGCTCATATAAAACCCACGTAAATGCACCCAGCAGCAGCTCTTATTCAAGTTCTGTGAAAGACCTTTTGGACAATGCCTACTGAGGCCTGTGCCTCAGTGCATGTGCCTCAGTACGCATTGTTCGTATTGCGGTAGCATATTGCACTTGTATATGTACAAAAATTCAGCAACTATTAAAACGTATAGTACGTGTACTTTCAATAAATACATAATCGAATTTCAATGCTGCTTCAATTGTAAGTCAATAATTATTCATTAGAGCTGTCAATGAATGAAATCAATGCTCCATGTACTTTCAATAACAAGTCGACAACCATTCAACTACTTTTATGTCAATAAAATTTTGGTAAAAGATCGGTGGCCAGTATTCTATACGTGTCAACAATAAGCGCAATGACTTTTCAATGGACCGACAACGACTATTCAGTACAATATGTCAACATTGAGCAATGGCGTTTCAATTATATTTCAATAAGATTTTTTGTAAGGGTTCGCCCACGTCACGACATCGTGATAATATATACAAATGTTGTACGCACAGATACATGTTCAACAGACGCATATGTTTCATATAACCAGTTCTTTGCAGTAGCGTAACGATGCCAACAGAAACATGGGTATTACGAACACCAGAAGCGGTAAGCTAATATGTAGCACTTGAGCTTGCGAGGATAGTAGCCCTGGATAGTGCTTCGTGGACCGACTACAGTGAATGGCGCTTAAGTATACAATTGACGTTAACCCGACATGGCGCCTGCCTCATAGTATATATGTAATGTTTATAAAATTAGATAGTCTGCCCTGCAACCACAATGGACGTTTCACCAACATTACGACTACATAGGGTTTTTTTTTTTCAAAGCAGTTACGAGATCAGGCGTGGCTCTGTGGTAGAATACTTCATCGCCGCGCATATTACTTGGGTTCCATTCCTGCTGGGACCCTGATATTCATTATTTGCATTCGTCGGGTCAACGCTTCTGACGCCAGTTTTATTTATTAACGCTCTCGCATTTAAATTACTAATGTCTGTCCTCGCCGTTCCTGGGTAGATATAAATTGTCAAACACCTGTGCCGCATACCCGCATACCGCGGCCCGTGGTATACGGGTATGTGCCACACGTGTCTGCAGGAAAGGGTTTGACGACGTACGCGACAGGATTTTCACGTCATTCATGTCATGACCAGCCAGACATTCGTTAATACCTCTTACCCTCCCATACAAATTTTGGTCTACACCAAGTTAAGGAGGCCATCACGAGAGCACCCAGACGTAGACGGCTAGATAGATACATACATAGATAGATAGATACCTAGATAGAAACGCAAAAGTTCTTACAGTACGCAAAGAAATGCTTCGCATTTAATAATAATTTGTGGTGTTTGACGCGCCCAGAACCACGGTATGGTGATCAGGCACTTAGTAGCGGAGGACTTCGAAAATTTCTACCACCTGCGTTCCTTAACAAGCACTCTGCCCCCCCGTGGCGCCAGGGGGGGCTCTGCCCCCGGGCAGGCGCCACGGGGGGCAGAGCCCCCCCCTGGCGCCTGCCCGGGATATTTTTTAAGAGCTTGTCTTAGGTCCCCGTCCATTGACAACGAGCGTTTGGCCTCCTGTCTGGCAGCTATTTATTTCACAGGGGGGTATACCCGCTTTTTTCATTTCAGGCTTTTAACATTCCGATCATGGACCAGTAACAAGTGAAACACTCAGTTATTAATTCCCCGCAAACAGATTTGTATGTGCAGAATATGTTGAGTTGACAAACAACTGCGGCGATCTCTTGGTGTTCTATAGTGGTAGAAAATTGTATTTTCTACTAGAGGTGTGCACGGGCTCCGGGTAGCCCGAAAGCCCGAGCCCGGCCCGGCCCGCGGGCCGGGTTCGGGTAAGCCGACGTCTTCTGACCTCGGGCCCGGGCCGGGCTCGGGCTATATTTTTTTAATTCGGGTGGGCCAGGCCAGATGAAAAGCCCGAATGAAGCTTACGACGCATTATTTCTTCACTTTCGGAAAAAAGTGTACAAAATTGTGGAAAGTAGCCGGCTTTCAGAAAAGAAATGCTCAGAGTTATTTAATGAGTAGAGCGACAATAGCAATAATTTACCGTTCCCACAAGACGAGCTTCTTCATTATCTATCGATGGAATCATCCTCCTGTCCTGCATCTGAGGTACTAAACTCCAGGAAGAACAAGCAGCCTAAATATTCCAAGCGAGAAAGATATTGGCAATTCTTGCTACCAGAGGGAGGAGCGAACGGAAGTTTAGTCTGGTTGGATATGTGATGCAGGAGCGCCGCACTTCACTAAGCCCGAATCGTTGGATAGCTTGTTATATATACACAACTTCTAATTTGTGTTTATAGTGACTGTCATGTGTCGATTGCGTATGTTTCGCTTTGATATGTTGAATAATATGCCTCATTATCGGAAATAGATATATTCATCCGTAGCGAAACTTCATAAGATCGGGCCGGACCGGGCCGGGCCCGAACTTTTGTTTTTGTACTTCGGGCCGGGCCGGGCGGGCCCACAGCCCTTTAGCGTCGGGCTCGTGCGGGCCTTCGACGCTGTCAGCGGGCCCGGGCCGGGCTCGGGCTCGAAAATGCGGCCCGTGCACAGCTCTATTTTCTACCACCTGAAAATTATTTTTGGCGATCACAAATGGAAGATTAAAGCTTCTGTTGCGAAAAAGAGTGGCCTCAGCGGCATTGCGCTGCGCTTCAGCGGCATCGCCATTGGCACGAGCTCGTGGTTGCTGCGCTTGACCGAACGCTGCTTACCGCTCCCCGTGCACCTGCATTCGCTACCAATAAACATCTTAACAAGTGGTGGAGAGTGCTCGGTTTCGATCGCCCTGGAACTTCGAAATCGCACGCTACCTGCCATCATGCCCAACGACGCAAACGCCGCTCTTCCAACTCCTCCAACGGCAACGCCCCTGGCACCACCCACCCTACTCTGTGCCGGCTCCTTGCGTCTGCGAGATCCACCCATCTTCTCGGGCACTGACGACAAGGACGTTGACGACTGGATCTCAACGTATGAGCGAGTGAGTGTCCATAACAAATGGGACGACGACTACAAGTTGGGCTACGTCTCATTCTACCTGTCAGACGTAGCCAAGCTGTGGTTCATAAACCACGAAGCTGACCTCCCTACGTGGTCCGTCTTCAAAACAAGCCTCACCCAAGTTTTCGGACTGCCTGAGGTACGCAAACGCCGCGCCGAACAACGTTTGCTTACTCGAGCCCAACAGCTTGGTGAGAATTTCACCAGTTACATTGAGGACATCCTTGACCTTTGTAAGCGGGTGAACGCGTCGATGACAGAAGAGGAAAAAATAAAGCATATCATGTAGGGCATTGAAGACGACGCTTTCCAAATGTTGCTATCTAAGAGCCCTCGCTCTGTCGTCGAACTTACAGAACTATGCCAGAGCTACGACGAGTTGCGCAGGCAACGTCTGCACACCCGACGTCCCCCCGGCGCCGGACGATTCTCTCTCCAGTCTTGGCATAGGAGACGACCACGCTCCTCTGCTCTCGAAGATTCAAGAGTTCATCCGTGCCGAGGTCGCTCGTCAGCTCTCTTTGATGTCCTGCGTCTCAGACCAACCACGCAGTTTGGCACCAACACTCCGCGACTTCATCCAAGACCAGGTCGCTCAAGCCATTCCTCCCGCCCGTGAACCACCGCCAGTCACCGCACCTCTCACGTACGCAGAGGCCGTTGCCCGCCCTGGACAACATACACTCCAGCCAGCGCCTGTGTATTCACCACCGACCTTTTCGCCGCCGCCTATGCCGATGCCACTCCAGCCGCAGTTTCCTGCCCCCCAGCCGCAATTCGGCGTGTACGCCGACCAATGGCGGACCTACGATGACCGTCCGATATGTTTTGCTTGCGGCGGTGTTGGCCACGTGGCGCGTTATTGCCGTCGTCGTCGCCCAGCTTCTCCTACCAACTTTCGACGAATGTCATCTTTCACTCCTCAGGTTTCCTCTGCGCCGTCCAGCCATCCTTCCTCTTCCTTTCACCCTGAGCGCTCATTCCCACCAAACCGCCGCTCACAATCTCCACGTCCTCGCTCGCCTTCCCCAATGCGTCGCCGTACCGGACCCACCGAGCAGGAAAACTGATGGCCGCAGTTCCCGAGGCACGAACTGCGTCCACGTCGCCATGCACAAGTCCTCGCCCCTCTCCAGCCAACGTCATTGAAGTGTCGGTCGACGGTATCGTCGTCATGGCACTTGTCGACACCGGAGCCGCTGTATCTGTGATTTCCGCCCAGCTGTGCGGCAAACTCCGAAAAGTTCTGACGTCATTATCCGGTCTCTCTCTCCGAACAGCGAACTCACACAACGTAACACCTCTCGCGGCCTGTACTACACGAGTGGTCATCCAAGGCCTCGTGTATATCGTCGAATTTGTCGTGCTGCCCTCGTGTTCCCATGACGTAATACTAGGCTGGGACTTCCTTGCGAATAATAACGCCGTCATTGACTGCTGTCGCGCCGAACTTGAGCTTTCCGCACTTCCAGACGTTGACGCTGTCGAAACCCCCCCCTCCCGTATTATAAACTGTCCGTATCCGACGACACAACCGTTCCTCCTCACTCTTCCATGCTTGTGCCTGTGTCGTGTGCCGCTATTTCAAATGGCGATGTTCTCCTTACGCCCTCTGATCTGTTCATTCGCCGCAAATGTTCGCCACTGCCCCTTGCTCTCCTTACTCTCCGCCGTGGCGTCACGATGACGCTCGTGCACAACACGCTGGAATGGCCTTTACCTTTATTCCAAGGTGAATGCCTCGGTCGCGTGCAGCTGTTCGACGCCTGTCACATTTTTGACTCTCAGGCTACTTCTTTTTCTACGGGCCTCAGCGCGCTCACTTCTGACCCTGCTGTTGATCAGCCCCTCCTTGACGCTTTTCACCGTTCCATCAATGCTGCTACGTCTTCTTGAGAACGAAGCCAGTTGATCAACCTACTGCAAAAGTTCCGCACTTCTTTTGACAGCCACGCTTCTTGTCTCGGCCGCACATCGACCATCTCACACAAGATTGACACAGGAAGCCACGCGCCTCTACGGCAACGTCCCTATCGAGTCTCGGCGTCGGAGCGCCGTGTTATTGACGACCAGGTTGCTGACATGCTCCAGCGGGGTATTGTGCAGCCTTCCAACAGTCCCTGGGCGTCACCGGTTGTTCTTGTTAAGAAGAAGGACGGCTCCATTCGGTTCTGTGTCGACTACCGACGTTTAAACAAGATAATCCAGAAGGACGTTTACCCGTTACCGCGAATCGACGACGCCCTCGATTGTTTGCAGGGAGCGGAATACTTCTCTTCGCTGGATTTACGTTCAGGGTACTGGCAAGTTCCTATGGAAGCATCTGACCGACCTAAAACAGCATTTGTCACACCCGACGGATTATACGAATTTACCGTCATGCCTTTCGGCCTCTGTAATGCTCCAGCCACTTTCGAGAGAATGATGGACACTATTTTACGAGGCCTCAAGTGGAACACATGTTTATGCTACCTCGACGACGTAGTTGTCTTTTCCGCCGATTTTGACACCCATTTAAGTCGTCTCGAGCGCGTCCTCACATGCCTCACTGACGCCGGCCTTCAACTGAACCTAAAGAAGTGTCGTTTTGGTGCCCGACAGCTCACCATTCTTGGCCACGTCGTATCGCGGGACGGCATACTTCCAGACCCAGCCAAGCTTCGAGCAGTCACCGATTATCCGAAGCCAAAGAACTTAAAGGAGCTTCGAAGTTTTGTCGGCTTGTCGTCATACTTCCGACGCTTCATTCGAAATGTCGCCTCGATATGTGCGCCCCTGACGGACCTTCTTAGCGGCGACAAGGACCTTTCCGCTTGGTCACCAGCCTGCGACGACGCCTTCACCAAATTACGCCGCCTGCTAACTTCGCCGCCCATCCTCCGCCACTTCGATCCTGCCGCTCCCACGGAGGTTCACACTGATGCCAGTGTTGTCGGACTTGGCGCTGTGCTCGCGCAACGAAAAGCAGGGTTTGATGAATATGTCGTCGCCTACGCGAGCCGAACTCTGACGAAAGCTGAGGCTAACTACTCCGTGACCGAGAAAGAGTGTTTAGCCATTATTTGGGCCCTCGGAAAATTTCGCCCTTACCTGTATGGTCATGCATTTGACGTCGTCACTGACCACAACGCCCTTTGTTGGCTATCCATTCTTAAGGACCCTTCTGGACGACTTGCTCGCTGGGCGCTCAAACTTCAGGAGTACGACATCCGCGTTATTTACAGATCCAGTCGCAAGCACACGATCGCTGACGCCCTTTCTCGCTCACCGGTATCGGATGACGGTGCTTGACTCTGTTCCCTCGAGCCTGCACTTGCATCACCCGCCCTACGCAACATGACGGTGGAGCAACGGAAGGATCCCTCGATTAGTGCCCTCATCGGCATCCTTTCTGATCCCCTCACTTCTTCACCGTCTCGTGCTCTTCGCCGCCAAGCTACCAACTTTTGCGTTCGGGATGACCTCCTTTATCGACGGAACTACCTTTCCGACGGTCGCAAGTGGCTCCTTGTGATACCCCGCCATGTCCGTGCTGTTATATGCGACGCTTTCCACGCTGACCCACAGTGCGCGCATGCAGGCCTCTTCAAAACATACGCTAGGCTTCGACTCCGCTTTTAAATGCGAAGCATTTCTTTGAATACTGCAGGCACTTTTAGCGTTTCTATCTGCGTATCTATCTATCGATCTATCTAGCCGCCTACGTCTGGGTGATCTCGTGATTACCCCTTTAACTTGGGGTAGACCAAAATTAGTATGTGAGAATAAGATGGTTTGACGAATATGACTCGCTGATCGTGACATGAATAATGACAATCCCGTCGCGTAAGTCGTCAAACTCTTTCGGGCAAACCCTGTGGCACATACCACAGGTATGCGGGTATGTGCCACAGGTGATTGACAGTTTAGGCTACCCAGGAACGGCGACACAAACATTGGTACTTTTAACGTCAGAGCGTTAAAAAGCCGACGTGATCAGCAGCGTTGACCGGACGAATGCAGATAATAAATGTCAGGGTCCCAACAGGAATCGAACTTTAGCATTCTGCGTGGCAATCAAGCATTCTTCCACAGAGTCACGCCAGGTCTCGGAACTGCTTTTCGAATAGACCCTAATGTACGTGAAACGTCAACTGTCGTTGCAGTGCTGGCTATCCAATTTTATAAACATTACATATGTACTCCGATGATACAGCCGTCACGCCGGGTTAACATCAATTATAGTAAAGCGCCATCCACTGAAGCTGATATATGTTGCAGTGTCCAGGGCTACCATCCTGGCGAGCACAAGCGCTACATATCAGTTTACAGCTTCTGGTGTTGGCACTGCCCATGTTGCTGTTGGCATCGTTACGCAACTGTAAACAACTTGTTATGCAAAACATATGCGACTGTGGAACATATGTCTGTGCGTACAACATTTGTACATATCTTTAGCGTAATTTCGTAACGTTTCGCTCAATAAAACATTACAACACAGTCACCTTCCCTCCGCATGCCTCGCATAACATCGATTCCCAAGGTACGTGGAATCTGCCGAATTTTTATTGGCGTGGCATGTATAACTACGTGCGGAAGTTCATTCGCTCGTGTGCTAAGTGCCAACAACGAAAGTTACCTCCCGGACAAGTCTACCCGTCACAACCTCTTCCCTGTCCTAGTCGACCCTTTGATCGCGTTGGCATTGACATGTACGGACCGCTACCATCAACTCTAGCTGGTAACCGCTAGATTATCGTTGCAATAGACCACCTGACACGCTATGCCGAAACAGCCGCACTGCCGACTGCCACAGCCCGTGACGTTGGAACCTTTCTGTTGCGACATTTCGTTCTGCGTCATGGTGCCCCTCGCGAGCTCCTAAGCGACGGAGGTCGTGCCTTCCTTTCTGACGCTTTCAAGGCATTACTTGACGAATGCCGAATCGTGCACCGCGCAAGTACAGCGTACCATCCGCAAACGAACGGCATGACAGAGCGCTTTAACCGTACTCTAGGCGATATGCTATCAATGTACGTCGCCTCTGATCATTCAAATTGGGACCAAGTTCTCCCTTTCGTCACCTACGCGTATAATACTGCGGTACAAACTACTACGAGGTTTTCGCCGTACTTTCTTCTATATGGACGAGAACCTTCAAATACAGTGGACACCATTCTTAAATATAAACCTGATGAGTCCGAAAGTACTCCCTGTCCGAAGCTACCCGACATGCTGAAGAATGCCGCCAGCTTGCCCGCTCCTTTTCAACCGAGGACCAGTGGCAACAGCAATCCCGTCAACCTGGTGACCGTTCGGCTCCAACATTTCCCCGTGGCTCTTTGGTATGGCTGCGGGTACCCGCTACCGCCCCTGGCCGCTCCGCAAAACTTGTTGCTAAATACCTCGGACCATACCGCGTTGTAGAGCAAACGTCCTCCGTCAACTACATCGTGGAGCCCATCACGCCATCGACAGATCTACGCTATCGCGGCCGCGAACTTGTGCACGTCTCTCGCCTCAAGCCCTACTACGACCCAGTAGTTATTTCTTCACCCTAAGCCGCCAGGATGGCGCCTTTTTCTGCGGAGGGCGATTGTAGTGCAAAAGAGTGGCCTCAGCGGCATTGCGCTGCGCTTCAGCGGCATCGCCATCGGCACGAGCTCGTGGTTGCTGCGCTTGACCGAACGCTGCTGACCGCTCCCCGTTCACCTGCATTCGCTACCAATAAACATCTTAACACTTCCTGTATCAGCATTAGGCCACTGTCTTATGTCTAGTGCATGTTTTAACAAAGTAATGCATGTCAATAAAGAAAACAGGCGGGTCCCACTCATTGTGGGAATCGATTTTATGTGATGCAGTCACCGAGTAGCAGCCTATCCGGCATTTTTCGCTTTGAGCCAAGCGTTGCGAGGAGGATCGATGTCTTTGTGTAAGTTGAAAAATAAATCGGGCGTCACCACAAGAGATAGTCATACTGATATCGCGGTGTAGGCGCAAAAGAGAATAAGGTGGTATTAAAGTCTTTAATTATATTCTTTAATTCAGGAGGCGGACATTCTCCCTCTCTCTCGATATATATATATATATATATATATATATATATATATATATATATATATATATATATATATATATATATATATATAAAGCGACAGAGAGAACAATGTAGAAGAAGAGCACACTGGGCCCCCGCCCCCTCCGGGAAAATGAAAACTCTCCGCCTATGCATGCACCACGCATTATAAAGGTTCGCAATCAGTGTGAACGCTTGCTTGGTTTTCATGCAAATAAATGTATTAGTTGCACTTTCTAATAAGAAAGCGTAGCAGTATATTTTTAGTTGGACGTCAGGTGGAAAGGTGGATAAAACTGTCTGGTGGGTAGACAAACTTACGTAATATTGCGTTACAATGTGCACTACCAGGAGGTAAACTTGATCACTGTGTCTATGACAAAGCTCATATATGTATGTAAGTCTGCTAGACGTAACGCTGCTCTTCGTTATTGTTTTCTTCAATAGTAAGCTGGCAGATTTCGCGGGCGAGCTTATTCTAACAGTGCAGGTAAAAAAACATGCGCACGCAGCATGAAAATTGATTCGATCACCGTTTTGAACAGATTTTGATGAATTAGCTTCTCGAAACTAAGATAATTGGGACGTTTGTAGTGAATCCGGCTCGATCGATTCTGAAGATGGATCTCCAAACACGAGCGGATAAACAGGAGCATGCAAAAAGCACAGCAATATATAGGCAAGTTTCAATTTAGTGCAGTATTTTGTATTATAATTTATATCTTCAGTAATAGAGAGAGAGAGAGTGATTTATTAGAAGGCAGAGAGGTCGGCCTGAGCTAGTTCGCTCTAGCCTGCTACTCTGCATAGGGGTAGAGGGACGAGGGGAAAAAAGAAGTGATGAAGGGGGATGATGGGGGAGAGAAACAGGTTATGCGATATACAATGACCACACAGCATTGTGGCTTCGCTAGAGTCTAGCGTCCAGTCCTGTACTTTTAGAAAACCTATCACAGACCTTATAGCAGTTGTTGATCTTGTCTAATCACACATTGCCGATAGAATGCCACTTTCATTTAACGTTCCCACACTAATTCCTGCCAGCGTTGAAGCGAACGTTTTTCGTTGCGACACCTAAAGCACGCACTTACAAAATATATGCGCCGTTGTTACGCACACTTGGCAGCGTTCACAGTTTGGGCTGTCCGCACGGTGGATGTGGTGTGCGTAGCTTGTGTTTTCTACATGGCTTCTTCGCACGACTGAACTTAAATGACCTAGTGATCGTAACGTAAGTATACGAACTTTCCCACATGAAGCTTTCATATCCCAAAGTCGTAGTAAGATTGATTTCCACTAATCAAAGCAAAAATACATGACGTTTGCGGTGCGTGGTAGCTCCTGGTGGAATTCTTGTTCAAGGTGAACAGCTGGAGAGAAAAATTGTGAGGGCCTTGTTCTCAGGAAACGTGTGATGCAGCAACGTCATGTCAATAGAATTAAGCTTGAAATGTAAAGTTTTGGTAGTACTAGAATGCCACTTAAACGATGTTCACTATTGCGAACGGGTCCCAAAGAATGTACTGCGTTTCCAGAGTTGCATAGACTTTCGTTAGTTCACTTGGGCAGCCCTATGTAAAAGGCTTTTATTTGTTTCCTGCCCAATGGCAAGCGGGCACGTTTCACCGGACAGCTGCTGTGAACGATGAGAAGTTTAAAAGAAAACAAGAGCTATGCCTTTCATTAGATCACAGTTTTTAACAGACTTTGTGCTGTAACAGCGCCATCGTGCAACTAAGACAACATTTAAAATGATGGAGAAGCAAATACACATCGCTCTCTCATATATATATATATATATATATATATATATATATATATATATATATATATATATATATATATATATATAATGTTGACATGCGCCCCCCCCCCCCCCCGAACAAATTTCCTGGCTACGCCACTGCTATCTATCTATCTATCTATCTATCTATCTATCTATCTATCTATCTATCTATCTATCGATCTATCTCTCTCTCTCTCTATCTAGCTGGCAATCAACTCAACTTGGCGGTAGTGTTCATTGTCTTTGTCTTCGCACTTGTAATCGGATGCAACTTCAGAAGCCCGTGGCATTTCCAAAGGCGGAGCCATACAAGCCACCGCCAATGGGCGCGCGCTGCAAGCTGGCGTCATGAGTCGGACGGCTGGTGAACCTGACTTCCTCGAACATTGCGAAGTGGATGAGCTGGACTACCCCACTGCCGCCGAGGCGATCGGCTGACAGGCTTCGATCGTCGTCTCGGGGTCTCTCCTTCTGGTCCAGTTGCATCCAGTTATAGATGTTCGCAAAAGGTACACGAACACTCTCAAAGTTCCCTGCTAATTCAGTACAATAATTGATCAGTAAATGTTCCACTTTTATCAGGACGAGGAGGTGAAACGCACTACATTCGCAAGAGCGCACTTTTTCCCATTCCGTTTACTTAGCACAATCTTTGCAGCTTCATTTTCTTCACTAGCATTGTTTACCCGCTTGGAGTGCACCATTCTTTTTGTGTATGCTTCACATGACTTTTCAAAGGAATCTTTCATTGCCAAGAATGCAACACCCACGGGGAAGATTGAAAGAAGACGGATTACGACAGCTTAAACCACACAGGTAATGCTGCGGTGTCAGTTGCTGGATAGGGTTTTCGAAAAAAGTCGTAAAGCTGTCCAGTGAATGCGAAGTTATACGGTGTACGTGACGTTACATGAAAGAGGCGAAGGCTAGTCGACAATAAGAGTGGCTTACCGGTGGGATGTTACGAGAGGACTGGATGAAGTAGGAACGAGCGGGAGGAAGATTTACGCTGAAAAGAATGGAATGCGTGCGGCGCCTGTACCTTGTGCATCGCATGCCGTCTTCTAGTTACTGCCAGTTGCAGAGATTTGTTTCGTTTCACGTAAAACACGCGTTATTGAAAGGTGAATGACCTGAATTAAGACACCTGATTCTACATTAATATTAGGAACATACGTCAGTATAATCTAGTATACTGCAGCCCGTTTTTGCCATGATGTTCTAGCTGCGGCGTTCCTCACAAAATGCGCCAACACTATTGGGGAGAGCCCTTGTCAAGCTGTATATTCTGACGATGAGCTGTGCAGCAAGAGCACTGGACTCAAGAAACAAACCTGTTGTGTTACCGTGTGCAAAGAGCCACCACAAGACTTTTCAAACAGTGTGGTCTAGTGAAGCAAACTCACCAAAAGCGAAAAATGTTCAAAGTATACTTATCGTGATTTCCCCCTTTGACCTTTGATCGTCAGTATAGATGTCTGTATTAAAACTTAATCTTTTTTAAACAAACTAGTAAAGGAAATTTGTTGTAGACAAATAGTATTGTCACGTGGTCGTGACGTTGACGAAGGCAGAGACGGCGTGTTCAAAATGACACTCTTTATTTGGCCGAACTTGTGGCCGAAAAAAATGGAAACACAAACTAGAGCAAGCAATGCCCGCTGTACACTGGTATCGGCGAACAGAGCGTCGGCCGTCGAAATACTGACAAGCGATGAAGGGCGTCGGCATTTATACGTGTCTTAAAACCCAGTTGAAAATGACAACAGAGCACAA
>JALIZH010011540.1:0-70644 GCA_030522465.1 Rhipicephalus appendiculatus
ATTGCAGATGACATGCATGCCATGATTTTCATGTTACCATCTGCCTTTTATGTTCTTTATCTAGTCACGTCCCACAATACCAATTTTGGTGGGTATCAATCTAGGAGAAATCACCCTAAACGAGTTGCACCACTGGCCTGTGTCGCGCTTTGGATATTCATCCAGTCGAGTTATTTTCTAAACCTCGAATACTAGCTATTCGAAAGTGGAATCGAATTATTCGTTTAATGATTATTCGATTCGACTTCGAAAGTAGAATATTCGCACACCCCTAGTATTTATGTCAAGCCAGGTAATGCTGCAATTCTGGCTGAACAGCGGGAAGCTGCGTGGAGGTGCTGGCATGAGCGTTACCTTTTGCGCGCAGTAGATGGGTAGTTCATACAACGGTAGTTGAGTAGCACAGGCAGACGATACGTCGACATCTTTCGGTCTGTCCGACGTACATTTTACCAGAAGTTCTTGAAAGAATTCTTGGATCTACATTGATGAAATGAATTAGGGACACTGGACACCCTCGTGCGACTATTCCGCTGGAAGCCGAAGTCCCCGCCCGAGATAGTACACGCCCGCGCACGTGTTCGCCTCAACTGAGTACCGCCCCGGTAAATTTCATGACCGCAGGGGCGTCTGCGCAAGCAGGCGTTTGGTGTGTAAGCAGGCGTTTGGTGTGTGGCGACACCACGGACCCGAGCTAAGGGGGGGGTTTCCGACCTCTTCCCACGTCTCGCTGTGTGTGGCGTCGCCGCGTCCGGGGAAAAGGGGATCCTGGGGGGTTCAGCCGACGCCGAGTGTTTGGACCTTAATGGCGCCCCGGCGGAGGCAACACACCCCTATGGCCCGGCTTCACGTAGACGGCACCCCTGGGCTGACCCACCCAGGGGACATCGGCAGTCGCGTTTTCCTGTCTCTCTCTCCTCACAACTTCGTCTTTATCTTCCATTTTTAATCTTTCCTATCCTCTCTTCTCTTCCATTTACTTGAATTTTCCCGGCGGCGAGGGCCCTGTGTGACATAACCAACCTAGGTTATATCATATTTGGTTATAGTGACAATGTACAGTTGGCATGTCAGGGCTCGCCTCACAACCTGTGCCATGTCCCCTCGTTGGGCTCGCTGGTGGGCGACTGGCGTTGTCGCCGAACAAATTAATATTTTTATGGGATCCTCGAACCCTTCAACTGATCGTACACTGAAAAGGGTCCGTACCGATGCATCTTGTCTGTTTTCATCAAAGAACAAAGAAACATTCCCATAGTTCCATGTTATACATTGCGAACAATCATCCACGAAGGCTCGAATTATCTCACCGTTTTTGGTTGCGAAGTGTCTAACGGAAACTATCGAGGTAAGTTATAAAGCCACAAAGATGGCAAGCGGGGATATTCTCCTCGAAGTAAAAGGCAAGGAACAGTATAACAAGCTTGCACACCTTGTGGCGTTTGGCAACAATCCTGTCTCGGTGAGCGCACACAGGACCATGAACACTGAAAGGTGTGGTGTCAGACTAGGATCTAATGCAACTCACTGAAACAGAACTCTTGGATGGATGGAGAGATCAAAATGTAGTCCATGCGCAGCGCATAACAATCAGAAGGAACGACATTGAAATCCCGACAAAACACATACTATTGACTTTCAGCTCGACTACGTTACCCGAAACACTGGAAACCGGCTATGTAAAACTGCATGTCAGACCCTACATTCCGAACCTGCGGCGTTGTTTTAAATGTCAAAGATTTGGTCATGTGTCACAGAGCTGTCGAGGGCAACTTACCTGCGCGAAGTGCGGAACAACGGGACACTCAGCTGACGATTACAATCACGAGGAAGTACACTGCGCAAATTGCGACGGCAGTCACCCGGCGTACTCCAGAGCATGTCAAGCCTGGAGGAAAGAAAAAGAAATCATCACAGTTAAAATCACGGAAAATATCACGTTCCGTGAAACGCGACACCGCGTTTCATCGTCCTTTGTGCTGAAAACAGCTTTCGCCGAAGTGGTGCAACGGGGGGCGACACCACAACGGCATTTGGCGGCCGCCCGAACCACGCGTAGCGTGCCGACGCTAACGCCACCCGCCCTCAAGGCGGGAGCAGCCAAGGCTGCCCTGCCCTCTCTGATTCTGACCACACCAGTGGCGTCTACGAGCTGCAGCAGCAGCCAAGGCACCACAGATGCCAAGGGAGTCCCAGCGACATCCGGCAAGTTGGCGTCCCAGGCATCGTTCCTAGGCATCGTTCTCAGAGCGATCGTGAAGCGAACGATGCCTGGGCGACCCAGGCATCGTTCTCTAGTGCGATCGTCCAGTGCCTCTCAGGAGGCAATGGACATCACTCCAAGCGAAACGGCGCATGCAGCGCCGAAGGGGCGTCGGAACACTCGTCCGCTCCAAAAAAAAGATGAAAGGCCAATTACGGGACCTGAAAAAGGCCCTAAAAAGTATTTGAAAATGCGTTTTCTTTAAATATGTCGCCTAACATTACTCGCTCACCTTTACTTGTAGTGGCAATCCTCACCTTTTAATTTCAAGATGGCTTTAATTATCAACTGCAACTGTAGAGGACTTCTACTTAACTTAGGTGACACAAAATACATGATTAACAACTTCTCCCCTGTGGCATTTTGCCGATAGGAAACCACTTGGGCGACAAGCACACAAGCTTTTTAAAGGGTTTCACTGTTATACGGCGAGACTGAACGCAGGCTAGCCGATTCGCTGGTGGCGTGGCTGTTATTGTGCAAAGTGGTGTCCCTACTAAACGCGTGACGGTTAACAGCCACATAGAAGCTGCAGCTGTTACAATTTTAGCACACAAAACAGTCACAGTTTGTTCCATCTACATTTCGCCAACTACGACATTTACTGTTACACATTTGGGGTTGATTTTAAACCAGCTGCCTGAACCTTTGATCATAACAGGGGATTTTAACGCTCATGACATATTGTGGGGAAGCACTACAACTGATGCTCGAGGACAAATAATCGAAGATTTTATACTTGCGAATGATGTGTGTCTTTTAAACACTGGCGCAGCCACATATTGCTCCCCAAGCACAGGAGCTATGAGCTGCTTGGACTTAGCGCTCTGTTCCCCGTCGATATTTAGCGATTTTAGCTGGAGGGTCATTGATAATCTTTACGGTAGTAGCCTGTATCTACATTTCCCACAACACCCTGTAGACCAGCGCACTGGAAGCTTGAATCTGCAAACTGGTCTCTGTTCACTGAAAGAGCTGCTCTTCAAACTGTGATAGTTGATGGGTTAAGCACAAACGAATTGAACGACAGGATCACTGCCTGCATACTAGCAGCAGCAGCAGAGGCTATCCCACACACAATCTTCTGGCATGAGGTAAAAAACTGAAACCTTGGTGGAACAGCGAATGTAAACAAGCTAAAAAATTACAAGACAAAGCGTGGGGTATTTTCCGGAGATATCCCACCCAAGAAAATCTTGTCACATTCAAAAAAGCACGAACAAAAGCATGATATGTTTGCAGGCAAGCAGAAAAAAGTGTCTTGGAAAAATTATGTCTCCTCCATCAATAGTTCAATAACGTCCAAGAAAATGTGGGATCAGGTGCGCAAGTTCAGGGGCGATTACACCTCCTACACGGTTCCCATTCTCTCAACAGTTGGCAGCCGAACAAACTTGCAGCAACAAGCCGACATATTGGGTCAGCACTTCCAGACAACATCCAGCTCAGCGAATTATTCGGCAGCTTTCCAAAAATATAAAGAAGCCACAGAAAAGCAAAAGCTTCCAACTACAGGAGGTTATGACAGATCATACAACTGCCCGTTAACGCTTCTCGAAATCAATAGAGTACTCACTGCAGGCAAAAAGTCAGCGCCTCGTCCTGATAGGATCCATTATGCGATGCTCGCTCACTTGTCCCCGAAAGCCGTAGAGGCCCTGCTCCGTTTTTTTAAACATAATCTAGGAAGCAGGTGAAATGCCGAATGAATGGAAGAAAGCCATTATAGTCCCATTTCTGAAAGCCGGCAAGCAGCCCACATTAGCAGGTAATTACAGACCGATTGCGCTCACAATCTGTCTTGCAAAGTCATACGAAACCATCATAAATTTCAGACTAACATTTGTCCTGAAAACAGAGGACCTCTTGGATAACCACCAGTGTGGGTACAAGAAAGGTTGCTCAACAACCGATCACCTGGTGCGATTAGAAAATGAGGTACGTAATGCGTTCCTACACAAAGAACACTGCTTAGCTGTGTTTTTCGACCTTGGAAAAAGCATATGACACGACATGGAGATTTGGAATTTTGAGGGACTTGGCAGACTTGGGGATTCGAGGCAAAATGTTAAACTGTCTGATTTCATGGCGAACGGAACTTTTCAAGTACGTCTAGGCACAGTGCCTTCACGTGTCTTCATTCTGGAAAACGGTGTGCCCCAGGGCTGTGTTCTAAGCACAACACTGTTTGTAGTCAAGATGAACTCGGTTAACAAGGTTGTCCCTACCACACTAATGCACTCACTTTACGTGGATGATCTTCAAATCGCTTGTCGTGCGTCAAATATGGCAACCCGTGAACGCCAAATTCAAGTTACTTTAAACAAACTCGTCAAATGGGCATCTGACAACGGCTTCCGGTTTTCCCCGGTAAAAAAACCGTTGCTGTTGTTTTCTCTCAAAAGAGAGGCTTACAACCCGACCCCATCCTGAAACTAAATGAAGCAATACTGCTGGTAAAACAGGAACACAAGTTTTTAGGCATCGTATTTGACAAAAAATTCAACTTCCTCGCTGACATCAACAGCCTGAAAGTTAAAACAAACAATGCCCTTAATGTTCTCAAAGTGTTGTCCCGCAAGCGTTGGGGCTCTGACCGTAAGTGCCTGCAGCAGATCTACCGTTCCTTGGTACGTAGTATATTAGACTACGGTAGCATCGTATATGGCTCTGCCAGACACTAGCACCTTCAGCGGTTAGATCCTGTCCATAATAAAGGGCTACGCTTTAGCGACGGGCGCCTACAGAACTTCGCCCACTCTAAGTCTGTGTGCGGAATGTAACGAGCCATCCTTACAACAGAGAAGAACGCAACTTATGTTTACATACGTCCTCAGAATTCATTCCTGCCAAACCACATATGTCACAACATTATCACGCACTGCGACAAACGCTTACACTATATAAACAAGCCAAATGCCATTAGACCGCTGATGCTTAGATTCGAAGGCAAAAGTCGTGAGTGCAATGCTCCCACTGAAGCGCTCGCTATCATGCCAAGGTCATCTAGGCTAGCTCCTTGGAATGATTTCACGGAATTTCTCGAATTATCATTGACACATATAAAGAAACAAAATACACCACGAGAACGTATTCTACAGGAATGTCGCGAGGTACAGCGAACGTATAACAATTATAAAGAATTTTATACAAATGGTTCCAAAACAATACGTATGTCGGAAGTAGCGTTGTCCAAGGTGCGTGGGAGCGTACAGTTAGACTGCCGCAGTTTGCCTCGGTCTACACTGCTGAATGTTATGCTTTATGGATGGCAGTTCAAAAGATTGTAGGGGCCGGATACAAGAAAGCAGTAATATACACAGACTCTCTAAGTGCTTTGAAGGCTTTGAATTCACGGATCCGAGTATGAGCCTATTTGCAATATTTTAAACATCCTTTCGCACCATAGTAAAGGTCAGTCTATTCGCTTCTGCTGGGTCCCTAGCCATGTCGGGATCCCAGGAAATGAAATAGCGGACCAGCATGCAGCAGCAGCAGATCTCAATGTCTCAAACGTAAATGTGCCTCTTAAGGATTGGATTCAAGTGCTTCGTAGATCATTAAGACTGAAATGGCAAAGCGAGTGGTAATCGAATGTTAGCAACAAACTTCAATTCATCGAGCCTATACTTGGCGAATGGAAGACGCGCTACCATGAAGAACAGTTCATCGAAGTTGTCCTATGTCGACTTCGAATAGGTCACACGCACATTACACATAACTGTATGTTGGACTGATGATGGATTCACCGACATGCGATAAATGTCACGAACAATTAAAAGTATATACACATCCTTATAGCTTGCCCACATCTGGAAATGCAAAGGAAAAAAAACCACTTCCATTAGCTTTATAAGTTGCATATACCATTACACCCAATGGCTACTTCTATGCGATGAACATTTAATACCACCAGCTAATATCGTCCGATTCCTAGGATGAAGCAGACTTGTTAAGTATGATATAATCACTGCAATCTATGTTACATATCGTTTAGAAAGCTTTATAAACTTCTGAAACCCGTAGCACAACCTTCCTCGGAGAGGCTGTTGCTGCGGCAGCTATTTTAACATAAAGGACTCGCCTCCTGGTCCTTAGGATCAAGGAAACAGGCAAGACAGCAGTGCTACGTACATCTCTCTGCAGTTTTAATATGATCATCCCGTGCAGAATACATACCCATTGACCACCACACTTATCATGCCCATAATTTTAATGTATATATGTGAATATAGTTTAGTCTGTGCAGCGAGTGATCTTAGGCCTTTATACAGCCACACTACACTATTCATTTTTCCCCCATATCTCATCGACGACCACATTTTCACAGGCATGGTCATAGTGCATGTGTCCGTTTTTTTCACCATGTGGCTGGCGCAGCATAGCCATAGTTGCTTTTGCGCCAATAGACCCAACATAACTAACTAACCGTTCCCTTTGTTAACTCGGGATTCACGACATTTCGCAAATCATGCCCAAAAGTTCATTTGTAACTCATGGTTGACAAAACAGGCATGATACAGGAAAGAGCGTGTTTTGCGTTGTTTGAAAACAAGTGCAGGGAAGTCAACTGTGCACAATGTTCTCGCTTCATGCAGTGCGACACTGTGCCCTGATTACGCGATCTCCGCCCCCCAACAGAACTCGCTTGATGTCCATTTCTATGAACGTGTTGGTGGCTGGCTTCTACTACTCTAAGCGTCGCAAGTGCAAAGTTTCTAACACGCAGCTTTTGAAGAGACATTTAATACTTCAATCTACACAGCGTAGTAGGGCTCGCACCCATTTATTAGAGTGCGATTTTGACAGCGGTTATCAGGCGCGACGTGCCACGGTCCTGCGTATCGCGGCAGCATATCGGGAGCGATAGTACCTGAGCACGAAGTTCTAATAATGCAGCTGTACGGTCATTCTGCCAATAAAACAAACGAAAAAAGGCTTCCGCTACTAGGAAACACGATCAGCGAAGTGCTGGGGACTCGCCGCGCAAGCCTGTACAAAGTTTCGGATTCAACGAGCCTTTTCGCGGGTACGTGAGTATCTCCCCGCGCCATTGAGAAATCAGGAATACTTCCTCTTTGCTGGCTATTATTCATGTTGCTCAGGCCGGTTCCTCTTCGGTGAGTGCAGTTTGAAGCAGGGTTATTAGGAGCGATATTCCTGCAACGACGCGCTCGTACGCCCGCTAGTCGCACGCTGTAAACGAGCCGAGCGAACGCTTCCGCGAGCAGACGACACTACGCCGGCGCTCCGGCTTCCCACAATGCTTTGCGGCCGCCATAGGTGGCCCGCCGAATTTCTGGAAAGGTTACGATGTCTACGTCGTGAATGAAGCAAGCCTGATTATCCAGGCGTTTGAGTTCTGCCGAAAGCATGCTTACTAGGTAGGTCTTCCGCTTCACATACCTGCAAGAAGGCGACTCAAAGTCAAATGAATTTCGCCACCGAAGCAAACATGAATGTTTCAGAACCTTGCGTGGCGGTAATTAGGGAAATAATGGTAAAAAAAGGTAAAATTTTCGTTAAAATAAGCACACTGCCCGACGTTACAATCTACTTCGTTTGATGCGCAGCGCCCCGGTGTATTCTAAACATGGATAGCGACTTGAAGTCCGGAAGTTTCGTTAACGCAGATACCACTCAATCGCGTGCTCACAAACGACCAGAACTAACGTAGCAGAACTCAACCCTCCATTCGAGTCGCGAAGAAGGCTCGGAGAATGTCCTCTGGTGTAAGGTACTTCCTCAAGACGCCTTCATCGTCGAGGAGCACCATAGATGTCGTGGATAAGGCTCTTCAGCAGTTGGAAGACCTTGTGCATGCCGTCTTCGCGGGCCTTGCTCATCTTATCTTCGGCCATGGTGACCGCAGAGGGAACACTGGTATCCGCGTGATATTCCTTGAAGTCTTTAATACACTTCGGCACAAGTTCCTTATGTAGCATCGGCTATATCACCTTTTCCTTGTAGGTCTCCGTCCAGACGCCAACTGGCAGCTCCGTGATCTCGATGTTGGTCGAGTCGGGTACGGTCACTTCACCGCTCAGGATGAACCGTTGGCTTCCAACCTGCGCGACAGCAGCGCAGACAATTACTACCCCACGGAATACCTTTACGGCAGAAGGCTATGGAATAGTTAAAAAAATCACTTTTTTTTCTTTGCAATTGAGGAAGTGTATCCATTTGTGCATATTTTTCACATTCGTGCGTTTCTTAGATAGTTCCGTTTGCGGCTGAAAGCCAGTTTTTTTTTTTACAAAAGCAAGCACTGAGTGAACACGCACCCCAGGGGAGCCTCTCGTAAGCGCTCCGTGCTTTCGGTCCATTTTTCTAAAAAGAAAATAAAAAGCCTTCCTGTTTGAAAGTGAGGATGCTTGATGGTGTCAGGTGTGTATAAGAAATTCCCAGCTAACGGATTTAAAAGACGCTGTGCACCCTTTTATTTCGTGTTTGTGTTTCGGAGTGCATCCATTCGAATAATTTTAGCGCCTAGCTTTATTACACCCTGCGTCTGTCTTCTCTGTCGGTAAGTCCTTTTGTGTTTCGTGTATGTGTCTTAACCCGGTGCGCGCTGCCGTTTTATTGTAACAATGCGACGCAAGGAAAACTGGTAGGCTTAACACTAACAGATGGGAAAACAGGAGAAAGGATATAGCAGCAAAGAATGTAGCCGACATCCTTGTTCGCAGTAAGAAAAAAACGTGAACCGAGAATGCTGGCGTCGTGTGAAAGGCAGATCATCTCAGTTACAGCGACGGAATGCAAAGCAAGATATGGTTTACTTTAGTCGCTGAGCGCAGGTAGCACCATAAATATGTAGTACATTGCTCACGTATACAAACGTAAGACTTGAGGGATAAGTTATAGACGTACTTTCATTTAATAGTTTAGACTTCAACATTATTATCAGCCAGTCACTAATGTCGCCAGAAACGGATTCACATCCAGGATTCAGAGGTCGGGTATCACATGCCTGCAGAATTCAATTCAGCCAAAATTTGTGCCCAAAAAGACCTCGGAAAAACTCTTATGTTAATGTAACTACATCTGTCTGCACTCTTACCGACTGTTTCAAACATAGCTATGAAAGAGTCGTCGACAAGGTTAGGACTTCTACCATAAGCTTTGGGACGTGGGCTTCGTTTCGTCAAGGCAGTGTCAAAAAGTAGTCTGCATGCTTACTGTTTGGGACAACCCAGCTTCCAGCCACAGCACGCTTTTAACCCAATTACTGCTGTATGTTTAAGCCAATGTATCACAAAATACATAAGGCATTAAAAACTCCCATCTGAAAAAGGCTAGCGAATATACTACGGCACATTCTAGGAAAGCTACTCTCAACAAATCCACACGAAGAATCAAGGTTCAGTGTTACTCTTAGCGATCGAGTAGCGGTGATTTTATGCACTGTGGAGGCCGTCGAACCACAGTGTAGTCCGCTTCGAATGCATTCATTGCTTATCATAACCAAGGTGCCCTGATAAGAACCCACTCCCGTTCTGGATACACCGAAAAAAAAAATATCGCTCGCGCAATGTTCTGTCGCAGCAGTCACAGTAAAGCGGAACATTTAAACATTACAAACAAAACAAATCGCTACGCATTTAATGTATGTATAATATTCACGATCATGGTGTTACAATGTGTGGAACCCCTTCCGCGACATGTAGTTCGCCGTGTCCGCGGCGGTCGGTCCATGGGGCTTTTGGATGGCGATGTGGGTGCCATCGACGCAACCGAGCACACCAGGAATCCGTCCGAGCCGAGCGAACGCTGCCTTTGCTCGCTCCTTCGCGTCTGTGGTCTCAGGGAAAAGGCCACCCACCGTTTCCGCTCGCCAACGACTGTAATGGTGTGTGCCACCTCGTGAATTTTGTCGCTGACCGACGACTGCGACAGACCGATGAACTCCTCGCTGCCGACAGCTCGTTGGAAGCATCCGCTCGCAAAAAATCTCAACGCGCACAACACCTTCCGCTCTGTTGAGATCCCGCTGGGTCGTTGGCACCCGATGACGGGGTCGAGTTCGCCGCACAACCAACGTACCGTACGTTTTCTAGACACGAAAGCGACGCCGGAATTCACACTTGCTAATCTCTTCATACGCGTACAGCACCTCCAAACGCTCTGCCTCTTCGTTGAGAAACGGCAGGGAGAACAGCCGCCAGCGCCATTTTCTCAAAATTCACTGGCCAGCCAACCGCCGTATCAGTGAAATCGGTGCCTTGCGAAGCCGCTTGTTCCGCGCGCGAATGGGCTCGCGCGGCCTTTACTGTAGCAGACGCTATGCTCGTTATGGCGCGGTATGACGTCGCGAGAAAGAAAATATAAAGATATGGTCGAACAAAAAAAATGGCCACGCATCTCAAGGTCACGTGCTTTCTCCCGCTTCAGCCAATCGTGCGCCTCCAGAACGGGCGCAGAACGAACGTGGCAGAACAGCGATCTCTGATCGTCCCCAGAATGAGCACGTCTACCCACTCGTCGGACACCAGAGTGATGTTCTTGAACAGTTCCTTTGGACACTATTGGGGGGGGGGAGGGGCGGTAGGGGGCCCTGATCTCCCTGCTCCGTATACACACAACAGCAACACTTGGTCATAGTCGTACCCTTAGCAAATACTACTACACAACAATAATAGAACAAAGTATTCAACGGCTCCATTTTCGCAAACACTAGCACAGAAATTAATACTTTCTCTCTTAGCCCCGGGAGAAAGGCGTGCAGTCGTTATTACACACACAGTCCGCGTCTTGCGGAAATTATGAGAGCCAATTTGGTGGAGGGACCGTCTTTCTGGTTTCCATGTGACGCAGTCGGAGCCTCGCAGGCCCAAAGAGGTCCCGTTTGAGTTGCCTTCTGATGGCTAGTCCTGTTTCTCGACCTTGACTGCGTCCCCCCCCCCTCGCTCGTTTTTCCGAAGACTTTCGGACAGTCGTCTGGAGCACTGCCGTGGAACAGCGCGCCGCAGCAGAGGGCGCCGGCTGGCGCTTCATGATAGCGTGCCACACGTTCACCTTGGGATGTCTGACTTTGCCACGTCACAACTTTGGTGGTTCCATTTTGTCCATCCAGCTAGATGGTGGAAAAGAAATGGCAGGGGACAGTTCCCGTGCAGGAATTCTTTGTTGGTCCGGCCCACGAATCTTCTCCCCTGACTAATTCATAGGGGCACAGCCTGGCCGGATGGCTCCTGGACGATGTTGCCTGTCTCGGAGTTCGTAGTTATCAAAAGTATGCACCAGATGGTTGAGCCACGGGGCAGGCTCTCGAACACTGACTATGAACACTTGAACACTGAGGCTCTCGAACACGGAGACTGACTATGTCACTCAGCTCGACATCCTGGAACGGATTGGTGTCCCAACTGATCATGGTCCCCGCGCTCTCACACGGCGGGTACCCCATCCGGAATGTTTTCCGTCCGAATATGTCCGAGTATGGAGACTCGGCTGTGTACCAGACTCGGAATCCGCTGCAAGGACTTGTACATGTACATGTCAATCCTTGGGGTGGAGTAGAAGTTGCCAAGTGCCGTCACTATGGCGAGATGGTAGACTTTAGGCTTCCAGTTTCTTAGGAGCTTCATGAGTTGCAAGATGCAGAGCCCTTGGGCCGTCTCGAGAAGCTTGCCACCAATGATTTTCTCGAGCGCGACACGCAGCAGGCCTCCCAGTGGTGGGACATTCTCGGCGCTGAAGCCGAACAGGGAATCGAAGTAGTCCGTGTCCCCCCCTCGGCCCCGGCATGGCCGCCTTGTGACGAAGCAGCCACGGTGCAAGTGTCAAGCCCAATCATGGCGTGAATCATGTGCCACGCGATGAAGGCGAAGAACTCCTTGCGCTGAACAAGGGAAAGTTCATCCGGCACGGCGGGGTTGTGCATAGCGACGTCGAACTTCCAGAACCTGCCGTATATGCTGGTCAACGACACAATGTCAGGGCACGGTGATCACACCATCGGCAGGCAAGGTTCACATCAGGCCGCGCTGGGGGGCGAAGTGATCTAAACGGTGACCTACAGGGCCCAGCATCGGTAGATCAGACGCACTATGTCGGCATGCCCACTAGTAAACGGTGTCAAGCGTTGTCTGAGTCCCGTCGCGCGTTTTCGACTTCGAAAATATTGGCATCTGCGTCAAGCTTTGCCTTGTTCACCACCATAATACCTGTGTGGTTACGGGACACGCATGGGGCTCTCCAACAGCCACCGCTCTACTTTGTCTAACAGTCCACGCGCGACGATCTTATCCATCACGCTCCACTCTCCCATACTGAACCCGCACGCCCAGGAGGCTACGTAACCGGAGGTTGGCACGAAGAAAGTTTAGGCCAGCCCTTGTAGTTCACGGGGATGGGAGCCCCGCCAGGCCAAAACTCAACCTCGAGTCGGCCCCATGCGCGGAGTTAGTCCTAATTTCAGTTTCTCATACTCGTGCGGTCACACATTCGCCAACGGTCGTATGGTGGATGTCCGTGTTGAGGTTCAGAAGCCTGGAACCATTGTAGTAGTGATACCATACCACGAGACGATCTGATCTCGCTCAGTGGATTCTCGGTCCTGTTCAGTTTTTTATGCACAGGCGTATGTTGCCCCAAGGTCTTGGTAGGACAGTCAAAACGACATGGCCGCGTCTGAAAACGACAGCTGGCTGTCGAAACAGGAAGCCATAATCAGGTAAGGTTCTCTCGGGACGATCTGTGCTGAAGCGAGAAACCGCAGCTTGTCCCGTCGCCACTTGAGATAGAAAGGGAAGGATAGTTTCACCATTCCGCCAAAATTTTCCAACGGGCTGCCCATACCGCTGAACAATCTTGTAATGGTTGTATCGCGTGCTTTTCGAATACGCGGTTCTTGTACCTGTGAGTGGACGGTGAGTACTTGCGGATCACGGCCGTTTGCTCACCGATACTTCACCCAGTCTAACATCAGTCCAAACTTGAGGGCGTGGGCCTTACACGTCGCAGCGAGAGCCGAGCTTCGTGCCAGCCAGAGGCGTTCAGCAGTGGTTTTGTTTATATGCCGTAAGCTGTCATTTACACGCTGGGGCACGATGACGGTCCTGGTGTAGGGCTTCTTTTGTCTCGTCTTTCCCCGTAGCTGTTGGGGATAAAGTCGAACCCCCCCCACCCACACCGGTCCTCCCTGCATACGCATACTTGGGAGGGCCCCAAGTGCGGGCGTGTAGGTTGCCGCTTGAGCCGTTTCCATCAGCCGCATACCACTCGTCGATGAGGTAGACTTTCGCTGCGCTAGGTTACTTTCATGTGTGGGCTGGATGCTGTTTTGAGTTCACGCCGCCGGGAGACCACTTCTCCATTGAAGTACGCAGTCGGCGGATTGTCTCCCTCGACCGCCATATTGATAGGCAGTCTCCTCGCATAGCTCAGCAGCCCATCAGGACCGCCGCTCCGCAACATGCACATGCCGGCCAGTATACTACGTTTCCAGAAAAGTGCGCGAAAAACGCGGACGGAGACGGGAACAGCACAAGCCCGTCTTTCTTCGTCCACGTTTTTCGCGCACCTTTCTTGAAACATGTAATACCAACTCGCCCAACAGTGCATTCTTCTAAGTATACTACGTGTTGAGTCTTGGCTCAGCCTAGGGAGGACACCTGTGCCCGACACGGGTAGAGCGATCTCTTGCCCCATGGAGGAAGTGGCTTGCTGGCATGCGCCAAGCCTGTCCATGGATACCGTCACCACCTCCGGCTGCTCAGGGTACACGACGGTCTGGCTCCGGCTTGGGCTGCCCGCCCGCTTGGTCACTTCCAGCCTGCTCCTACTCGTCCACTACTGGAGTGCCCGGTCGTGCCGTTGGCGATTTAGGTGCGTATGAGGGAGAGGGACCTCATACGCTGGACCTCGGGCGTCGCTGTATGGGGAACGCTGTCGACGTGACAATCAGTATCCGCGTCGCGGAACAGCATGGCTGCTGATCTAGCTCCCGGACAGCACGATCCCGGATGGTAGTTTGGTAGAGAGACGTGCAGCAGGTATCGGCCATGAAAGGAATTGCTCGTGCCGGCCTTGCCCTGTACCACTTAGCCTCCACCAGCACTGCGGTGTTGTCGTCGACGACGAAGGAGTCTGGGTTATTACAAACTTTCTCCATATAGTCCAAAGACACAGCTAGCGCCTCACCAACCTGCTTCTTCTGTTTGACACAATCCTTGTACTCAGCGGCAAGCCGCACGTCAACGCCGTCCGTTTCGGTATTGACGATTGTTGCGGGCCCAGGGTGTTACTCCACATCACCGTCCTTGCACAGGTCACGGATGCAACGAGGAGATCCGGTCGCCAGGCTGAAGTCGGCCAGGCATCGCACAAAATGGAATACACCCGCTGCCGCGACAGACGTAGATCATCATTGGGCATCTACTCATAGAGTAAGGCAGCCCTCAGATTAGTGTTAACTTCACACTCTGATAGGGCAGAGGGACCCGTTTGGCGACTGTACTTCAGCCACCGATGAGCCGCGCTTGCGGCGAAGGAGTCATGTAGTCCCAACTCGTGAAGGCCGATGTCGGTTTGTAACCACAGTTGACCTCTGATGTACCTTGAACGCCCGTAGTCCACCTTGCAGACATCTTATTGTAATGATTTTGGTCACAAGCGACGGTCCAGCACCACTTGCAACAATATGCGCACTGCCGGGGACGTATTGCCCACAAACACTGACTGAGCCCATTGTCGTCCTTTAAAGTCTGCACTTGAAATCTTGCTCGCGATACGCCGGAGACGCGCTGGCGCTCGCCGCCTTCCTCGCAGCCCCAGTGCGTACACGATAGCCGTGGCTTCGTTCCACATCGTAGATCTCCTGCAGCAACTGCTCTTTTTCGCCATATTGCTCGTGTGTGCCGGACCTGCGCAAGTTCCACGTTCAGCTCTGAATCGCCTAAGCACTGCACCGTCGACGACGGTGCTACATACTGCTTAATTAAAGTAATAGTGCACTTACTTTCTTAAATTGGCCCGGTCTTCCTGGGCGAACTGTGCCAGGAGCAAATCGCAGCGCTCAGGGATTGCCCTCGCGCTGATGGGCCTTACGAGCGCGAGGGACAGGTTCTCCGCGATGGAAAGCCACAATGTTGGGTTGCGGTACGGATCTTCTTCGCGGACCTCCCACAACATGTAAATGTCCGCCTCTATGTAGAATCTAAAACGCCTCGGGGGCGGCTCCATCTTTTGTTTGCGCTTTTCCCGATTCAAATGAAGCAGGAAAAAGCTGGCTTCCCGTTCGGCTCGTCTTGGCCGTGGTTTCGGCTAAAGCCATCTCGTTATTTCACGCGGCGCGGATCCCCTCGAGATCGCCGTAAAGGGGCTTTGCGGGCTACACGCAATTTCGGATTCCCTGCGGGTGGCCCGCAAACGCTAACGGTGGGTAGCGTTACGACGCATGCGCAGTGGCAGCGACCGCAACGGTTAGCGTACGCAAAGCTTTGCGTACGCTAACCACGATAAGCCAAATTCACGATAAGGGGGAGGCAGCCCCATGCCTCAGTTGCTTCCGCCATAAGATACTGGGCTTGGGCCGTGAGGACTTAGCAATGTTACAGTTGGATTGCTGTAGCGTATCATTCTTCGTATTCCTCTGATGTCTGCACGAGCCTTTTTTGCAAGGTCTGTACACTCCACTTTTCTGGGAAAGCTGTTCAATGAGAAGGTGCAAATAGAAAATTAACAAGACTACATATTTGATACGATAAGAAAAAGAGGTAAGGGGAAAAGGAGGGACATTCTCACATCGTCTTGGCTTCCATAATATTTTCTGAGGTCGAGCGAAGCAATGTCTGCACGTTTGCACTACGGGTGAACTTAACTCATGTTCAGCGCGCGTCACAAGGAAGCATCAGATAGCAGTTACGGTGAAACAATGATGTCGCATGACTAATGTGCCCCTACAAAATCTAGTTATGGTAAATAGTGTATAAGACATGATTCCTTATAATCGAAACAAGTTTTGTGTTTCTACAGACGTTTAAAATATGTGGTAAATCACTCGTGGCAATGCTCTTGTGGTTTGTTTCTCTTGATTTTGCGAAGTCTTGGACAGAACCGTATTGTTCAATGACATAACGTGATACAAACACAGACATAGCAATAACACATTCTTGGGTAATCGCGCTTTTCATCGTACAGGGACGGACTGCATACACCACAAACACAGAGCGCAGACTAGCAACTATTTTATTTCCAGACGTTTTCTTACATATATACAGAAAGGAAAGCATCGTAAAAAAACCCGAGGCAAGATAAAAATATTCAAATGGGCATGCGCATCACAAAAGTTAATTTGCTCCTATGCAGTGAATTTCTTTTGAAGAAAGATTAATTGGCGGTGCGCTGATACATTCCAAGATGCAACACCAACTACCTACCCATGATGCAGCACTAACTAGCCCGTGTAGCTGCTCTTATAGCAAAAACGCAGCACACGCATGCAATATGTCGAAGGTGACGCGCACCGATTGTCTCTAAGTTATATTTGCCATGAGCGGCACATATATTGCACACAATGTAAACTCGCCTGTTAATGGTCATTCATTTCCTTCGTCATCCTTTTCAAATGAGATGAAGTAATGTAGAAACCGTAAGACGTACGATCCGCCAACGTTCTTTTGTGTACAGCAAGTTTAACGTGCCCGTCGACAACCTGTTTAGTTGTTTTGTCTTCAATGTGTTTACTGGCGAAAACACAGGTTCAATGGCAGTGCTGTAGTGTGGCAGACACAAAATGTTCTTCAAAAAGGTTGACTAAAGGGGGTAAACCCGTCGTCTCTTTTCATTTTGTGCGTCGTGTGCCAAAACTGGCTCGCGTGTGTGTTCTGGCTGAGAGCACGTGTGTGTTCGTCGGCCCATAGGTAGTTTGCACAACGGTCTACGATTATCTGAACATCACCAGAGATGAGGTAGTCCGCTGCCAGAACTATGCAGCGTGCAGGTACTCGGAAGTGGGGTAGGCGAAAATGAACTTGGTCCGAGATTACCTCTGGAGCTTCTCGGTCAACGTAACGACAGGCAATTGCTGACTTCTCTAGCCCTATGGTGACCTGCACCACCAACTGGCGTAACACTGTTGCCATCGCTGGCCCTCGGGAGGCAAACACACAAACTCGTTTAGTGTAGCCCTCCCCGAACGGAATTAACATAAAGGCAGCCACATAATTGGCGAGGCCGGTAGCACTAGTTTCAGTGTGGTTTTCGCCCCGACCATGGCCAGCAAGTCCGGCGTATGGAAGTTTTGAAATTGTGGCATTATCGTTCTTGGACCTGCATCACGACGATGAAAGTTCGGTTTGGGGTCCTGTTGTCTCTTCAGCTTGGCAAATATATCCTCATCGAAGCCACACTTCATTCCTACAGTAGAAAGAAATTTCCTGATCGTCTTGACGCTCGGCAATGGTAATCTTTGACATGTCTATAACCCGATGGTGTGCAAATATGCAGAAGCGGGCAAAACAGAAGCAAATCGTCCGTGTAACGTCTTCCCGGTTCCGCCGGGACCTTTGTGGCTGCTGAACACGCCGTCAAGAGCACGAAATTACTCTCTGGAAAGCCGACTTGCATGCGCAGACCCAAAACTAGCTTGTCGGCAAGCGACCTGCTTTTTTCTGATTGCCTGCTTCAAGGGGAGCTTTCAGTATTTGATTGTTTAATGAGTATTTTCTTCTTGTGATACAAAACTGCACATTGCTTCCTCAGTACATTTAATATCGGGCTGCATAGCACACTGGGGCCCCCCAAACGAAATTTAACAGCTATCTGTACACTGCTGCTTTCCATTGGCTTCTTTGAACGCGTTACGTGCGGGACAGTGTTGTGCATCGTGAGCGTTGCATCAGTGCACTGTATAGAACATCAGAATACTTGTGTCTACATAACCCTCTGTCATCGGAATAGGCACACGCTAATGGAGCGTCTGGTAATTTTTTTTTGTGGAGCACCTGCACGGAAAATCAACTTGCTCATCGAACGCCCAGCGGCGCAGAGGCGCGCGCAGTGTTGTCACTCCGTGTCATTGTTTGACGCGTATCGAATACACTGCGCCAATGGGATTTACTATGACACATCAAGAAGCCCAATGTGCAACTTTAGCCGACTGCATTGCCAGTTATTCCGATGGTAGCGACCGTTCCCAATAACCAAAGCATATGGTGCAGCGCGAGGCTTAATTTTGATTTAGTGGATATAGATAAGCCAGACTACGGACGCTGGATGACTGTCTAAGTGTGTTAAAGCCGAACGACAACACTGCAACGTCTGAATGTAGTTTAAGCACGTACGTGAGACACATTCCGCATGAAGGCCGATGTCCTGGGTTCCCATTTGGGCGCCGTTCTCCACGATGTCCCATAAAAAAAGGAGACTGAATAAAAATTAATTGGCGTCAACAATCTCCCAGAAAAGAGACGAAGCAACGCGACTACTCGCTTGTCTGAGCTCGAATGCAACTCCACAATTTTTGCTCCTCTTCTCCAAGAACTGACGAACTTGAAATGATGGCGTGAGATCGGCTCACTCAAGGGTGCCTTCTTGCGGCTTTGCTACATAAGCGTGGAGTGCCTCGTGAATCTTTTCCATGAACTCTGTCCCAGATTTTTTGCTCCCCTTATTCAGGAACTGAAGACCTTGAATGAATGACGTCGAGATCCGTCCACAAACGGGTGCCGCTCATCTGGGACCTTGTCCTTTGCTTCTTGTAAAAAAAACAGCTTTGCAGGCTCGCATGTTTCAACCGCCCCGGCCTATCGTTTCCAAAGTTCCATGTCATTCACAGCGAAACACCAGAAAAACAAGCCAGATCAATTTCACCATTTGTTGTGTCGAAGTCACTGACCGAAGTCTTCGGACCAGGCTACAAGGTAACTAAGATGGCTAGCGGCGACCTTCTGCTTGAACTACCTCAGAAACACAACTTTGAAGAGCTTGGCAACCTAACAACATTTGGTACCATCCCAATATCTGTTTCGCCTCACCGATCCATGAATACCTCACGCGGAGTTGTCTCAGAAGCAGACCCCCCTTGACTTGTCCGAACAAGAACTGCTAGAACGGTGGAAAGACCAAAATCTCACTCATGTAAAACGAATCATCATCGGACGCGACAACAAAAAAAAATACCTACAAAGCACCTCATATTAACATTCGCGTCCAGTGTACTGCCTTCAGAATTAGAAACAGGTTACATCAAACTTGCCGTCCGCCCATACATTCCGGACCCTAGACGATGTTACAAATGTCAACGATTTGGCCACGGCTCGCAGAGCTGCCGTGGTCAGGAAACTCACGCAAGATGCGGAGGCCAAGGCCACCCTTCTGACAACTGTTCTAGCACACCACACTGTATCAACTGTGACGGTGATCACGCAGCCTATTCACGTTCGTGTCCAAACTAGAAAAAAGAAAAGGACATCATCACCCTCAAAGTAAAGGAAAACATTTCGTCCAAACTGGAAAAAAGAAAAGGACATCATCACCCTCAAAGTAAAGGAAAACATTTCGTGTAAGGAAGCGCGTAAAAGGTGCGCACCTGTCTGCAACACACCCTACGCTGATGCGGCGCGCCGGGGGGCAACCTCGCACCGGCCTCCGCCACTCCTTCGGCCCGTGCAGAGCGAGTCGTCGGCTGTGGCGCCTGCCCCCCAAGGCGGCAGTAGTTAAGTCTGCTCCGCCGACTCGCGAACAGGGACCGGCGACTCCAGGGTCGTCGGATCCCAAGGCCTCGTCTCACCAGGTGAGGCCCGAAACCCGAAACACAGGCCCGCACCTGCGGGCATCCAGTGCCTCCCATGAGGCAATGGACATTACGGTACCCGTGGTACCGAAAGGTCGGCGTAGCTCCTTGGAGCGCGCCCAGAAAACAAAAAAGCCCATAACGGGGCCCGATGAAGGCCCTGTTACCTGAGATCCGACTTCCCGTCTAAACAACAGATACCTGTCTCTCATACACACAGCATTACTTTACTTTCATGATAAACACACAAATCATACAATGGAACGTTAGGGGCCTTCTCAGGAACCTCGACGATGTCCAAGAACTTCTACACAAACATTCACCTAAAGTGCTGTGTGTACAAGAAACACACTTAAAATCCAAACACACCAACTTTCTACGTAGTTACATTATTTTCCGAAAGGACCGAGATGAAGCCATGGCATCATCCGGAGGTGTAGCCATTATAGTTAATCAAGGGATTGCATGCACACACTTACCACTTCAAACATCCCTTGAGGCAGTGGCTGTTCGAGCTGTCCTTTTGAATAAGCTCCTCACCATTTGCTCTCTGTATATACCTCCACAATACCAACTGCATAAACAAGAATTCCAGTCATTAATAGATGAACTTCCAGAACCCTATCTTGTCCTAGGAGACTTTAATGCACATAGTAGTCTATGGGGTGACGCTCGCTGCGATGCGCGAGGTCGCCTAATTGAGCAATTCCTTTTTTCTTCCGGTGCGTGCCTTCTGAATCGAAAAGAGCCAACATATTATAACCTCGCAAACGAATACCTACTCCTCCATAGACCTCAGCATTGTATCTCCATCGCTCCTACCCCTACTCCAATGGAAAGTCATGAATAATCCATACGGAAGTGACCACTTTCCGGTAGCAATGAGCACACCTATATCAAATGAATGTCCTCCACAAATTCCCAAATGGCTCATAGATAAAGCCGATTGGGAACAGTTTCATAAGATTACTCGTTTAATGTTGGACTAACATATGTAGTTTAGGCATAGATGCAGCTGTACAGAACTTTACTGCTTTTGTGACTGATGCTGCAACTAAGTGTATCCCGCAAACATCTGCACAGCCCGGCAAACGACGTGTCCCATGGTGGAATACCGAGTGTCGAAATGCGCGCACAAAGCAAAACAAAGCATCGAGGTTGCTTCGAGACTCACCGACAGCCGAGAATCTTGACAGCTTTAAGAAAATAAAGTCTGAAGGCAGAAGAACGCGCCGACAGGCTAGAAGGGAAAGTTGGCATAACTTTTTATCGGGTATAAACTCATATACACAAGAGGCCAAAGTCTGGAACATGGTTAGTAAGGTAGCAGGACGACAAGTATATTCACTCCCTCTAGTCAACACACAAGGCAACAGCTTGGAAGACCAGGCGAACTTCCTTGGCGCACACTTCCAACAGGTATCCAGCTCGTCGCACTATACTGAAGATTTCCAAAGATACAAAACAAAAATCGAAAAACAGAAACTAGAGCGAAAATCCTCACAACACGAGGAATACAATGAACCTTTCTCTTTGGCTGAATTACAGGCATCGCTAAACTGCTCCAATGATTCCGCCCCAGGCTCCGGCCGTGTGGCATATGAAATGTTGAAACACCTGCCCTCTGAAAGCAAAAAAGCCGTTCTTTCCCTGTATAATGCTGTATGGTTTTCTGGCGCGATCCCTTCAGCCTGGAAAGAAGCCATCGTTATCCCAATTCTAAAACAGGGCAACGACCCGTCCTCAGTTTCAAGCTACAGGCCCATCGCCCTAACGAGTTGTCTTTGCAAGCTTTTCGAAAAGATGTTAAATAGGCGACTGATACACTTTTTTGAAACAAACAACCTACTGGACCCGTACCAGTGCGGGTTTAGAGAGGCTAGATCCACCACTGATCACCTTGTCCATATCGAGGCACAAATTCGTGACGCTTTCGTACATAAGCAATTTTTTCTTTCTGTGTTTCTCGACATGCAGAAGGCCTATGACACTACATGGCGCTTTGGTATACTAAGAGACCTTTCACACCTAGGGGTACAGGGTAGAATGTTGACCATAATCGAAAGCTACCTGTCCAATCGGACATTCCGTGTTCGAGTAGGCACTGTTTTGTCCCGAACATTTGTCCAAGAAACAGGAGTGCCGCAAGGTGGTGTACTGAGTTGTACACTTTTTATTATCAAAATGAATTCATTGCGCCTGTCCATCCCACGCAGTATGTTTTACTGCACATATGTCGACGATGTACAGGTCGGTTTTAAATCCTGCAACCTTTCTATGTGTGAACGGCAGGTTCAGTTAGCTTTGAACAAGGTCTCTCAATGAGCAGAAGAAAATGGGTTTAAATTGAACGCACAAAAGAGCACATGCGTCCTGTTTTCTCGAAAGAGGGGTCTTCATCCGGATCCGGATGTTAACCTGCATGGTGAACGTCTGTCTGTGAAGACTGAGCATAAATTTCTGGGCCTAATATTAGACACAAAACTAACCTTCATATCACATATTGAGTATGTCAAGAACAAGTGCATGAAAACCATGAATATTCTGAAAGTGTTGTCGCGAACGACGTGGGGTAGTGACAGGAAGTGCCTTCTCTATCTCTATGAAAGCCTCATACGCACTCGTCTAGATTACGGGGAGCTATAGTATATCAGTCCGCAACACCAACAGCCTTAAAGATGCTTGATCCTATCGACCATCTAGGCATTCGCCTTTCCACGGGTGCTTTTCGCACCACCCCCGTAGAAAGCCTGTACGTCGAATGCAAAGATCGCATGCGAAACATGCAAAGATCGTACATGTCTTTTGTATATTATCTCAAAGTGAACGCAGACAAAGAACACCCCACACACTCCACAATCAATGATCTGTCCAGCACTGCCCTATTTGAGAACCGTCCGTCGCTGAGACAGTCCTATTCACTTCGTGTGAGGGGCCTCGCTGAGGAAACGGGTGTGCCACTCTTTGAACGCCGTTTGGTACTTCCCGCTGCAAGTCTCCCGCCGTGGCAGATAATAGATTGCGATGTGTCTTTCACAGATGTTACGAAACCCGCGCCTACTGCACACATACGTTCATACTTCTACGAACTGCAGCACAAATACACTTGTCCAGAATTCTACACCGATGCCTTCAAGTCTCACACTTCTGTGTCGTACGCAGCGGTCGGTCCGTCTTTTTCGGATGCCGGTGTTCTGGATTCTAATACGAGTATCTTCACAGCAGAACCTTCTGCGATACTTGCGGCAGTAAAACACATCAAACAATTACAACTACAAAAAGCAGCAATTTACACTGATTCCTTGAGCGTGGTAAAAGCTTTGAAAAGTCTAAAAAAGCACAAAAATCCATCCTGTCCTTGTTTCCCGCTACTCGCTTTTATGCTCGCTCTACGCACACAAACAGCATGTCGTAGTCTGCTGGGTGCCAGGTCACAGGGAGATCCAAGGAAACGTGTTGGCGGACCAGTTAGCTGTCTCCGCCCACGAAAACGCTACCGCCAATATATCCGTATCTGTCCCTGCACTTGATCTCAAACCATTCCTTAAACGAAAACTCAGGGATCATTGGCAGCGGTTATGGGATAGGGAAACACACAATAAACTTCATCTAATCAAGCCACAGCTCGCGAATTGGCCGCCAGTATCGAAGTCACGCCACACAGAAGTAACACTTACCAGATTAAGAACAGGACATGCACACACCACACACACACATCTTTTGTCCGGTGGTGATACACCTATGTGTGATAAGTGTGGTGAACAGCTCACTGTCCTGCACATTCTCATTCAGTGCAGTGGATTAGATGATATAAGAAAAAGGCACTTCCCATCACATTATCGAGAACATATACCACTTCACCCATCGATGTTCATAGGCAGCGAACCGCTTTTTAAACATCAGTCTGTGTTGGCGTTTTTAAAAGAAATTCATAGCTTTAACGTTATATACCCTGGCAATCCGTAACGCAATCTCTGAAAAGAGGTTGTTGCTCCGGCAGCTGTATTAAATAGGCACCTACCTCCCTGCCTTTGGCCTAAGGCCTTGAGGAGGTATTCGTGCTATTTTACGTTTCTCACTTGTAGATATCATACTCACTCGCAACTCATTCCAAACGCATAGATCACATCACGTATCACCACTATAACTTTATACTATATACACAGCTTTTACGCTTCTATATAGCGCGTGATTTTAAGCCTCTATACAGCCGTAATACAGCCGTAATACACCCTGTCATCGAAATCATTGGCCATCGCTAACACCACATCAAAGACATGGCGCTCTTTGGCCACCCATGGCCCTTGCACCATAAAACCCCACTAATCATCATACATACCTACTGAAGTTGTCTACCGCCACATTAAACCAACGAGATCCAGCGGATGTGTATGGGAGACGTATATCGCCGGACACATAGCTTGTTTGTCGGTAAGCCACCTTCTTTGCTCCTTGATGATGATAAATAGTGCTTTATGGCGCAATGGCCACTGATGGTCGAAGAGCGCCAGTACATATGGCATGTGGACGATGATGGTGGGAAGTGGCTGTATGGGGGGCCTAAAATTCTGGGCAATAAAGCGCGTAAAACATATAGTTGTTAAAATCGTGAGATTGACATGAGTGAGCAGAAAGAGAATGAGTGGCGAGAGGTCGTAGAAGTAACACTGTAAGAATCCCGAATCAGCCCGGATGCCTCGTCAGTTGCCTTGAGACCAAGAGATGGGAGGCAGGTGGTTTCCATGGTGCAATTGCCGCAACAGCAACCTCTGTTGAGAGGCCGCGCTACGGATTACTTCGACATATGACATTAAAAGTACGAACATCTTTTAAAAACCCTACAATTGACGTGTGTTTAATGAGAGGTTCGCTACCTAAAAACATCATAGGATGGAAAGGAATTTGCTGCTTGTAGAATAATGGAAAATGCTTTCCTCTATACGGCGCGACTTCTGTGCATTGTGGGAGGATATGCAACACGGTCAGTGGCTCACCACATCTATCGCAACTGGGCGACTCACCCCCGGAAAAAAGGTGTGCGTGTGTACTGTACTTGTGCCCTATTCTTAATCTGCAGAGTGTGACTTCTGTACGACGTGTTTTTGATGTTGGTGGCCAGTTACCGAGGTCTGGATTAACCATGTGCAAATCATTCTGTGTTTAGCTGTCCCACAGACGTTGCCAGTGTGTCTTGTGTGTTTTCCTCAGAGCGGGCTTTAAGTCCAGTACAGGAACCTCTCTGGACCTGTCAGAGCCGTCTGCACGGACAGATTTGGCAAGCCTGTCAGCCAGTTCGTTGCCCTCAATATTTCGGTGCCCAGGTGCCCAGCATATCACAATGTTCTGCTGGGAGGAACAAATGGCGCATAAAAGTGAATAGAGCCGCACGATTGCTGGATTATTTTGTTTTTTCAGAGTTTTCAACGCTTTCACAACGCTTAAAGAGTCCGTGGATATAACTGTCTTGGGCATGTTTGATTGTTTAATGGGAATCTTTCAGTAAGAGTCTTTTCTTCTTGGGGTACAAGACAGCACGTTACTTCCTCAGTACCATCTAATTTAGGCCTGTAGGGCACACTGGGACCGCTGACACGAAACCTAACGGCTCTCTGGACACATCCGTTCTTTCCGCTTCTTGTCAATGCCTAGCATGTGGGACAATGTTTTGCATCGTGGCCATTGTATCTGTGCACGGTCAACAATAACAGGACACCCGTGTTGTCTCCGAAACCCTATCTTATCACAAGAGGCACAAGCTAAACTAATGTCTGGGAACAGGGCTCGCCCAAACAACATGCTTATCGAACGCCCAAAGCACGTCGATAATATCTCTTGTCCACTGGGCTTCACGCGGTACTTCAACAACTACGTTGCTTCCTTCATGCCCGAGAGCACATTTCGTTACTTTGTATCCCTCGCATCGTGCCACAATTTCCAAAAGTTGGAGTAGGAATGCGGGAAATGCTGCTGACGCTTTGATAATTTCAGGAAATCAGAGGCATTCCACGCCATCTGCGTTTAGGTACTGCTAATAAACATTGTGCACGTTCTGCTGAAAAATTCGGTTAAGATCGTCAAGTGTCAGCCAGGTGTGCGTCGTGAGATCGTCGATCAGGCAGGTGCACAAACACTCGATCGTTGTGCGACATCACTTCGCTAGCATACATGTCCGCTGAAGCACGTCCAAACAGGGGTTTGACGTCACACCACCGGTAAATGTGCCTCTTCACCACGCACGGCGACACCACCTTGCGCACTTCGCACAGCCTGGGGGATGCGCAGACATTCCGCACGTCGTTGTTTCTGTTCGAAACGCAGCCATCTCCGGAAGGGCTGGGGATCCACAGCGTTCATGTTGTTGAGCCCGCTAGCCGACTTTTACGTCCACGGCCTAGGTTGCGTAGGCGCTATTAGGAATAAATTCTCCAAATCACTCCACGACATGTCAAAACACATCATCTCGTCGTATAAAACGCTGTGACGTATTCGTCAAAGCTCAGGCATTTTGGCGGTGGGCAAATGTGGCTCCACAAACTACACAAAAGTACCGATTCTGATTCGATTCTTTTGGCTGTGTTTGTGACGAAGTGTCACACAATCAAAAATTTTTACACGCATAAACATATCTGTAACTTGTAGATTTGTAGATACCGCCAAAACGCCACAGTGGAGAACCCAGCGCTGGCAAAGATTGTCACGAAGCTAAAGTCGCTTCGCTTTAGTGAAGGAAAGTGATGACGAATAGTTATGGACAGATGCGAGGCCGTTTGTTTATGAACAAGACGGACACGTATATTTACAGCGCACAAGGACAAGACAGATAGTACAAGAAGAAACAAAGCAAAATGATAAACAACACAACCCCGCAGGGGCGTCTGCGCAAGCAGGCGTTTGGTGAGTGGCGTCACCACGGACCCGAGCTAACGGGGGGGGTTTCGACCTCCTCCCACGCCTAGCCGTGCGTGGCTGAGCTGTGTCCGGGGAAAAGGGGATCCTGGGGGGTTGAGCCGACGCCGGGTGATTGGACCTTTAAGGCCCCCCGGCAGAGGCAACACACCCCTTTGGCCCTTGCTTCACGTAGACGGCACCCCTGGGCTGACCCACCCAGGGGAAATCGGCAGTCGCCTTTTCCTGTCTCTCTCTACCCTTATCTTCGTCTTTCTCCCCCACTTTTAGCCTTTCCTGTCCTCTCCTCTCTTCCATTTACTTCCACTCTTCCTGGCGGCAAGGGTTAACCTTGTGTGTGTGCCCTCTCTTGGGCACATTATATTTGGTTATAGTGGCTGTGTACAGCTGACGTTGGCAAGGCTTATATTACTAAGTGCTGTCACGTCCCCGTGTAGGGCTCCATGGTGGGCGGCTGGCATGGCTGCCGAACTTACACATTACTTATGGCCTCTCTTTCCTTCCCACGACTGCATGATCGTCCTCTCTCGAAGAGAGGGTCGCACCGAAGACAACTTCAATTTTTTTTCAAAAACCCCAAGAAATCTTCCCACGATTCCACGTGATTCACTGCGAAAAACTTGAAAAGAATGCAAGAACAATTTCTCCTTTTGTTGTGTCAAGATGCCTCACCGCTACACTAGGTCAAGGCTATAAAGCTACAAGAATGGCCAGCGGGGACCTTCTGCTTGAAATACAAAACAAGACGCAATACGAAAACCTCCCAAAAGTTGTCTCTTTTGGAACTACACCTATTTCTGTCACAGAGCACCGTTCCCTCAACAGCTGCAGAGGTGTGGTGTCCGACCAAGACCTGCTTGACTTGACCGAAAATGAACTCCTTGAGGGCTGGAACGAACAGCATGTAACACAAGTACAGCGAATCAAAATCAGACGCGATGACAAAGACATCCCAACCAAACACCTGATTGTCACATTTTGCACAAGTGCCCTACCAGAACATCTTGAAACAGGCTATCTTAAGTTAAAGGTCAGACCTTATATCCCAAACCCACGACGTTGCTTTAAGTGCCAGCGTTTCGGTCACGGCTCCCAGAGCTGCCGTGGCCGCCAAACCTGTGCCAAATGTAGTTCACAACACGATCACCCTGCAGACGACTGTGCCGAAACCCCACACTGTGCAAACTGCGACGGTGGGCACCCCGCCTACTCTCGCGCATGTCCTGCATGGAAGAACGAAAAGGAAATAATAACGCTCAAAGTAACTGAAAACATCTCGTTTAAGGAGGCGCGGAAACGCCTAACTTTTCTACAGGGGACCTTCATTCGCGGACGTGGCACGCAAGGGGGGCAGTGCCACAAAAGTTCGCGGCGGCCGCACGCACCACCCAGAGTGGACGGGCGGCAGCGCCACTGGCCCCCCTCAGCGGAAGCAGCCCGTGCTGCTCCGCGACCAAAGGGCGTGCAGGCCTCCGGACCTGCAGGCCCAGGGCCTTCTGTTCAGGCAGAAGGTCCCAAAAGTGTGACACCCGTGCGCGCAACCCGCGGGCGGGCATCCAGCGCCTCTGCCGAGGCAATGGAAACAACGACAAGTCCGACGGCGTCTCCGGCGCTGAAGGATCGGCGCAGCTCCTTGGAGCGCGCCAAAAAAGCAAAGACTCCCGTCACGGGGCCTGACAAAGGCTCTCTGACTTAAGAAAACAGTCCATTCAGTACACACAGCACTAATTTACACCTAAAATGGAGACACAAATTGTACAATGGAACGTGAGAGGTCTTCTAAGAAACCTCGACGATATCCAAGAACTCTTACACGAACATTCACCACAAGTGCTGTGTGTACAAGAAACACACTTAAAATCCAAGAACACCAATTTTCTACGTCATTATGTTATATTTCGAAAGGACCGAGATGATGCTGTGGCGTCATCTGGTGGCGTGGCCAATTATAGTTAACCCAGGAGTAGCATGTACACATCTACCACTACAAACATCCCTTGAGGCAGTGGCTGTTCGAGCAGTTCTTTTCAATAAACTCGTCACCATCTGCTCTCTATACATACCTCCATAGGCGTGCGCAGGGTTCCCCTTGAGGGGGGGCACGGGGGGGGGGGGGGGCGAAGGTTCATCGCAGCGCCCCCCCTCCCTATTAAGTCAATGTATGGGGCAGAATTACCGCCCCCCCTAGTCACCTTTCTTAGGTGACTAGGGGGGCGGCAGCCTCCTCTGCCCCCCCCTCGTGCGCACGCCTATGCATACCTCCACACCACCCTCTTGAAAAACATGGAATTCCAGTCCTTAATAGATGAACTGCACGAACCTTATCTGGTCCTTGGGGACTTCAATGCACATAGCGGTCTATGGGGTGATTCCTCGGTGCGACGCACGAGGTCGCCTAATTGAACAGTTCCTCTTTTCTTCCGGTGCGTGTCTGTTGAATAGGAAAGAGCCAACATATTATAGCCTCGCCAACAAAACATACTCGTCCATAGACCTCAGCATTGTATCTCCATCGCTTCTACCTCTAATCTACTGGAAAGTCATAAATAATCCTTTCGGAAGTGACCATTTTCCTGTAGTTCTGAGCACACCAATATCAAATGAATGTCCTCAACAGGTTCCTAAATGGCTCACAGACAAAGCTGATTGGGAACAGTTTCATGAGATTACCCGTTTAAGTTGGTCTGATATAAGCGGCTTAAAGCATAGATGCAGCTGTACAAGTACTTTACAGCTTTTCTGACTGATGCTGCACTTAAATGCATCCCGCAAATATCTGGACTGCCCGGCAAGCGACGTGTCCCGTGGTGGAATTCTGAGTGTCGAAATGCACGAAAAAAGCAAAATGAATCATGGAAGTTGCTTCGGGACTCAACCGACAGCCGAGAATCTTGACACTTTCAAGAACATTAAGTCTCAAGGGCAGAAGAACGCGCAGACAGGCTAGAAGGGAGAGCTGGCAAAAGCTTTTATCTGGAATCAATTCCATATACACAAGAGGCGAGAGTCTGGAACATGGTTAGCAGGGTAGCAGGACGACAAGCACATTCACTTCCACTAGTAAACCACACAAGGCGACAGTTTGGAACACCAGGCGAACTTCCTCGGCGAACACTTCGAACAGGTGTCCAGCTCGTCGCACTATAGTGAAGCTTTCCTACGACACAAAACAAGAATGGAAAAACAGAAGCTAGAGCGCAAACCCACAAAACACGAGGCATACAATGCACCGTTATGTTTAGCTGATCTACACGCATCCACTTAACTGCTGCAATAAATCTGCCCCAGGCTCGGACCGGGTCGTATATCAAATGCTAAAACACTTGCCTTCTGAAACTCAAAAAGTCTTCCTTTCCCTTTATAATGCTGTTTGGTTTTCCGGCGAGATCCCTTCTGCCTGGAAGGAAGCCATTATTATCCCGATTCTAATGCAAGGCAAGGATCGATCTTCCGTTAGCAGTTACCAGCCGATCGCACTAACAAGTTGCCTGTGTAAGCTATTCGAAAAGATGCTTAACCGCCGGCTTCTACAATTCCTGGAAACAAACAATCTGGTGGATCGATACCAGTGCGGATTTCGTGAGGGTAGATCCACCACTGACCATCTTGTACGTGTCGAGGCACAAATCCGTGACGCTCTCGTCCATAATCAATTCTTTCTTTCGGTGTTCCTCGATATGGAAAAGGCTTACGACACCACATGGCGCTTCGGCATACTGCGAGACCTCTCACACTTGGGTGTCCGAGGTAATATGCTGACCATAATCGAAAGTTATTTGTCCGAACGCACATTCCGTGTCCGAGTGGGGAATGTTTTGTCTCACACATTTGTCCAGGCCCCGCAGGGGCGTCTGCGCAAGCAGGCGTTTGGTGTGTGGCGACACCACGGACCCGAGCTTACGGGGGGTTTCGACCTCCTCCCACGCCTAGCCGTGCGTGGCTGAGCCGTGTCCGGGGAAAAGGGGATCCTGGGGGGTTGAGCCGACGCCGGGTGTTTGGACCTTTAAGGCCCCCCGGCGGAGGCAACACACCCCTTTGGCCCCGGCTTCACGTAGACGGCACCCCTGGGCTGACCCACCCAGGGGAAATCGGCAGTCGCCTTTTCCTATCTCTCTCCTCCCACATCTTCGTCTTTCTCTCACACTTTTCATCTTTCCTGTCCTCTCCTCACTTCTGTTTACTTCCATATTTCCTGGCGGCAGGGGTTAACCTTGTGTAGGTATCCCACCTTGGATAATTACATTGGGTTATAGTGACAGGGTACGGCTGGCGTCGGAAGGGCTTGTTTAACAAGTCCAGCCGCGTCCCCTTGTTGGGCTCCGTGGTGGGTGGTCGCCGCTGTTACCGAACACATTCATATTTTTATGGCTTCACAAACATCCGCCGTCCTTGATCGGTCTCGTAAGAGAGGCCGCACCGAAGCAAGTTTCCATTTCTCGACAGAAACAAAAGTTACCTTCCCGAAATACCACATCATCCACAGTGAAAGCACACCTCTAAGAAAGCTATCTCCATTTTTGGTGGCCAAGTGCCTAAAGAAAAAATCGGACCCACATACAAAGCATCCAAAATGTCAAGCGGTGATCTCCTCCTGGAGCTAACCGAAAAAGACCAAGTGCCTAAGCTATCCCAAATAACCAGCATTGGAGAAACAGTTGTCACCATTTCAGTCCATCGATCTCTAAACACCAGCAGGGGAGTAATCTCCGAGGAAGACTTCTTAGGCCTTAGTGACGAAGAGCTCCTCGAAGGTTTCCAAGACCAAAATGTAATAAAAGTCCAAAGAATAGTAATCCGCCGCAATGATCAGGAAGTGCCCACCAAACACGTTATACTAAACACGTTATACCAAACACGTTATACCTTTGGAACAAGTGAAATGCCCACCTCTCTCGAGGCTGGGTACTTAAAAATCAATGTCAGACCCTACATCCCCAACCCCAGACGCTGTTTCAAATGTCAAAGATTCGGTCACGCCTCGCACTCATGCAGAGGCAAAGAAACATGCGCAAAATGCAGCGCAAACGACCACAAATCCGAAAACTGCACATCCTCACCCCACTGTCTTAACTGTGACGGGGAACACCCAGCGTATTCCCGGTCATGCCCATGTTGGAAAAAAGAAAAAGAAGTGATCGCTCTGACCGTCAAAGAAAAAATATCATTCAGCGAAGCGCGAAAACGGCTGTCGTACCTTTTCCGCAGAAGTTACGCCGATGTGACGCAGTCGGGGGGCAGCGTCACAAAGGCCTCAGGAGTCCACCGCAACCACACCCAGTGGTCCCGTGGTGACCCCAACCGCCCCCTTAAAGGAAGCAGCACCAGCTGCTCCATCCACATCAAAGGGCCCGCAGACTCTGGTCTCCCTGGGCCCTAAAATCAATCGAGTACCAAGGCCTGAGATTCGTTTCTCAGCGCCGTACTCTCGATCTGCCAGCGCCTCTGACAAGGCAATGGAGATCGACCACAAAACCCCGGTGTCATCGACACCGAAGGACAAGCGCTCCCTCGAGCGCGCCAAACAGGACAAGGACAAGGTCCCAGTAACCACAATAAGTAAGCGATAACCGTAATGGTTATCGCATTCCTCTCTATTTCTATTTCTTAGTATTGTCACCTATCATCTTTTAATTAAATCGATCAATCCCCAGAAGTACATTTGCTTAATTTTATTTCATCATGGCTTTTATCGTGCATTGGAACTGTAGAGGCTTAATTCATAACTTAGGTGACGTAAAGGAGATCATCAACAAGTTCTCACCGGTAGCTTTTTGCCTCCAAGAGACAAATCTTGGTGCAAAACACGACCATTTCCTAAAGGGCTTCACAGTTGCCCGAAAGGACCGCGAACATTGCAACCGTCTTTCGGGAGGAGTAGCCATAGTTGTGCAGGGCAGCATTCCTACGCGAGATGTCCAAATAAACACATCTTTCGAGGCCATAGCCGTCACCATTCTATCATACAAAACCATCACCATCTGCTCGCTATATATCCCACCTCACACCCTTTTTACCACTAAAGACCTAGAAAATATAGTGGAACAGTTACCAAAACCATTTCTTTTAGTTGGGGATTTTAATGCGCATTCCACCCTTTGGGGTAGCGAGAAAACTGACCAAAGAGGGCAGATCGTTGAAGATTTCATTTTATCAAACGATATCTGCCTTTTAAACTCGGGTGCTTTTACATATTTTTCGCCAACATCACGCACTTTTAGTTGTTTAGATCTCGCTCTCTGCTCACCATGTCTGTTCGCCGATTTTAAATGGGAAGTCCTTGGAAAATCATATGGTAGCGACCACCAACCCGCTATCATCAAACTCATGCCATCGTATCAAACACTCGCCACCAAGCCACGCCGGTGGAAATTGCAACTCGCAAACTGGCCGCTTTTTACGCATCACGCAAAGCTCGAGCATATTTTCTCACCCGAACTTTCTGTTCAGGAACTCAATAAAAAGTTCATTGACGCTATCATCTCAGCGGCGGAAAAGGCGATACCGCAATCGTCTGGCATTGTGCGCAAAAAAGTTAAATCCTTGGTGGACAGATGAGTGCACCGAAGCCAAAAATGAACAAAACAAGGCCTGGGGAACCCTACGAAGGTACCCGACTTATAGCAACCTCATAAGTTTTAAACAGGCAAAAGCCAAAGCACGATACATCCGAAGGCAGGCAGAAAAGAGTTCATGGCAGAAATACATAGCAACCATTAATAGTTCAGCCACATCTAAACATATCTGGGATCAGGTCAGGAAGTTCAGAGGAGAATACTCATCATACACAATACCACTGCTTACAAGTCCAGACACACAAACAACACTAGAAGACCAGGCCAACGTTTTAGGCGAACACTTTTACGATGTATCACGTTCAGCGAATTACACCGATACATTCATCAAATACAAAGAAAATGCTGAAAAACAAAAACTCCCTACCGCTAGTGCCTCAAATGAATGTTACAACCATCCTCTCACACTACACGAATTACATAGGGTACTTTCCGCTGGTAAACAAACGGCAACAGGGCTTGACCGGGTACACTACACAATGTTGGCACACCTATCCCAAGCATCGGCGGAGGCTCTTCTCCAATTCTTCAACAAAATATGGGAATCCGGCATAATGCCTGAAGACTGGAAAATGCATAGTCATACCTCTCTTAAAACCTGGTAAACACCCAACATCCCCGAGCAGCTACAGGCCGATTGCATTAACAAGTTGTCTGGCAAAAACATACGAGAGCATTATAAACATAAGACTCGCCTTCATTCTTACATCAACACAGCTTATAGACTCACACCAGTGTGGATACAAAAAAGGCTGTTCTACCACTGACCATCTCGTTAGACTGGAACACGAAATACGAGATGCATTTCTACACAAACAGTACTGTCTCGCAGTTTTCTTCGACTTAGAGAAGGCATATGACACGACGTGGCGATACGGGATTCTTAGAGACCTTGCAGACATGGGGATTCGTGGAAGAATGCTAAACTGCTTATGCGATTTCCTCTCTAACAGAACATTTCAAGTACGTCTCGGCACAGTACTCTCTCGAGTATTTGTCCAAGAAAATGGCGTGCCACAAGGTTGCATTTTGAGTACAACACTCTTCATAGTCAAAATGAACTCCATCAACAAGGTCATACCTCCCACAGTCATGCACTCCGTATACGTTGACGATCTTGAGATCGCCTGTCGGGCCTCCAGCCTACCATCCTGTGAAAGGCAACTGCAAATAACAATCAATAAGCTTACGAAATGGGCTGGCCAAAACGGTTTTCGTTTCTCGGCACAAAAAACTACCGCAGTTCTTTTCACGCAAAAACGTGGATTGTACCCTGACCCTGCTCTTAAACTAAACAACACTGAAATTCCGGTAAAACAAGAATACAGATTCTTAGGAGTTACATTTGACCAAAAACTCAACTTCCTTTCCCATATAAACGCACTAAAAGTTAAGGCTAATAGAGCACTCAACCTTCTGAAGGTGTTATCCCATAAACACTGGGGTTCCGATCGACTCTGCCTGCTGCGCATCTACCGTTCCATCGTGCGCAGTATTTTAGATTATGGTTGTGTCACCTACGGCTCGGCACGGGGGTCTTACATTCGGCGTCTTGACCCTGTGCACAATCTCGGCCTACGTCTATCTAGTGGTGCTTACCGAACATCGCCAGTGGAGAGCTTATATGTGGAATGCAACGAACCTCCCTTGAGTCACCGAAGAGCACTACTAACTCTGTCATACGTCTTAAGAATAAGGTCATCACCACAACACATCTGCTACGACATTGTCACAAAGTGTAATTCACGCTTACACTACACTAACAAACCAAACCTAATCAAACCACTTGTCCTGCGCTTCGAGGAACATTGCCACATTTATGCCATCCCTGAAGGAGCAGTACACGTCGCTACTAAACCACCAAGACTGCCGCCATGGTTCGACCTGTCACAGCTTTGCGAGTTTTCACTAAGCCGTTTCAACAAAAAAAGCACTCCACCAGAACACATAATTCAAGAATTCCATACACTTCAGCACGAATATAGGGATTACGAAGAATTTTACACAGATGGCTCAAAAACAGAAAACCATGTGGGTATTGGGATCGTGACAGCGGAAAGTGCAGTGTCTGTGAGAGTACCTCGTAGTTTTTCCATTTTTTCAGCTGAAGCTTATGCTTTGAGTGAAGCAGTGCGGAAAATCATCGCTGCCAAATACAAGAAAGCAATCATATACACCGACTCACTAAGCGCACTAAAAGCACTACATATAAAATCCGAATGTGAGCCATTAGTGGGTGACATTTTAAACATGGTATACTTAAACAGCCAGGCAGTTTTCATCCGTTTCTGCTGGGTCCCAAGTCATGTTGGGATACCTGGAAACGAGAGAGCAGATAAATACGCTTCATTGGCAGCCCACAAAACAGTAGCCAATGTGAAAATTCCCCCTTAAAGACATCCAGAGAACAATTCGTCTAGCTCTACTAGCGAAATGGCAACAACAGTGGGACACATGCACGAATAACAAGCTCCACATGGTGAAACCCATACTCGGTGAATGGAAGACCGACCGTCACCAACAACGGTTTATCGAAGTTACATTATGCCGACTTCGCATTGGACACACACACTTGACACACAACTTTTTGATCGCAAAGGAAGAACAACCAACGTGTGACAAATGCCAAGAACCGTTAACACTTATGCATATCCTAATCACATGTCCCAACATTGAAATACAGAGACAAAAACATTTCAGTAAACTATACAAACAACACGTACCTTTACACCCTGCTTTGTTTCTAGGAGATGACCCTATAGTACCTCTGCCTGACGTGCTAAGCTTTCTGAAAGAATGTAATTTGCTAAATAAGCTTTAAAAGTTCATCATTTCAGTGTCCATTCCTTAACGTCTTGTGTCTGGCGCAGCATAGCCTCAGCTGCTTTTGCGCCATAAAAAACCAAACTAACTAACTAACATTTGTCCAGGAAACTGGAGTGCCTCAGGGTGGTGTCCTGAGTTGCACACTTTTTATCATCAAAATGAATTCCCTGCGACTGTGCATTCCATGCAATATGTTTTACTGCACCCATGTAGACAACGTGCAGATTGGTTTCAAACCATGCAATCTCGCAATGTGCGAGCGGCAGGTTCAACTTGGTCTGAACACGGTCTCAAAATGGTCAGAGGAAAACGGGTTCCGACTAAATCCGCAAAAAGCGCGTGCGTCTTGTTTTCCAGGAAGAGAGGGATTCTCTCCGACCCTGACATTCACCTGCATGGTCAACGTCTTTGTGTGAATAGTGAGCATAAGTTCCTTGGCCTAATACTGGACACGAAACTAACATTCATACCACACATCAAGTACATCAAAAACAAGTGTTTAAAAACCATGAATATCCTGAAAGTGTTGTCACGCACTACATGGGGTAGTGACAAGAAATGTCTGTAGAATTTGTATAGAAGCCTCATACGAACGCGCCTGCATTACGGGGCGATCACTTATCAGTCTGCGACGCCAACATTCTTGAAGATGCTTGACCCTGTCCACCACCTAGGCATTCGCCTTTCCACGGGCGCTTTTCGCACTAGCCCCGTGGAAAGCCTGTACGTTGACTCGAACGAGTGGTCGCTGCATCTCCAGAGCTCGTACCTATCTCTTGTATACTTCCTCAAGGTGAACGCGAACAACGAACACCCCGTACACTCCACTATCAATGCTTTGTCCAGTTCTGTCCTGTTTGACAACCGCCCTGCCATGAGACAGCCCTATGCACTCCGTGTAAGGGGTCTAGCTGAAACAATGGGTGTGCCACTGCTTGAACACCGTATGGCTGCTCCCGCTGCATACGTCCCGCCATGGCAGTGGCAGCTCATAGATTGCGATATATATCCTTCGTAGAAGTTACCAAGCACGCGCCTATTGCACATATCCGTACACACTTCCTCGAACTCCAGCATAAATGCTCCAGCTTGTCGCATGTACATCAATGGCATATTACCAACAAGGGCCATCCAGCTGTTGGGAGGCGAACTCCTCTTTGATCACGGGCTAGTGTGGTGTCCAGCCCATACGGGCCAGGATGGCAATTTGCCAAGCTCGAGTACTCAGCGGCCGAGCCCCAAGCACACCCACCACTGAAGAGGACACAGATGATGGGGTGACAAGGCGTGGAATCCTGGACAAACAAAGATTAGATCGCCGCATCGGGGCACCTCCCCACAAGGACCTCCACAGACATCAAGCGCGGGACTGGCCCCGCTTGCAGACCTATACATTTCCGAATCTGTATAAGCTTCACGTCATGTATCCGGAGAGATATCCCAACGCATGCCCCTGGTCCGGAGATATTCCCACACTAACACACATAACCTGCCTCTGCCCAGAACGACCCGCCACAGTTGACACAGGACATACACACCCAATACAAACGTGGTCGTGGGAGGCGTGACTCGCTGAACGGACCCTGGCAAGCCAACTGGCGACCCCTAGGTCAGGCCTGTCGAGCCGCTATAGCCAGCGGAGCCTTGGAGAAGGGCCCCACCCGCGATGAAACACTTTTTTTTAAATAAATGTTGTCTTTCTCTCTCTCTCGATCGGTACTGTTTTCGGCATGCTGCCTGGGTATGAAAAAGGTGAACTTCGTGTCACTGTCATGGTTCAAATATATTTGAATCTCTTTGTCTGGCCACCGATATGCTCACGGTTGCATCAGATGTAACCACCGTCCTATGCGAGCGCTAGTCACTGTCGCCTACCGGAAATAATCTGATCAAATGATAAATAGGGCGCAAAGTAGCAAAAGAAAACAGCCATCCAAGCACACGAACGCGCACGCACGACGGATCCTGCTACAACGCGCGCGCATGCGCACACACGGCTTGTCACAGACACCACCCACCCGGCCCCCGCTTATCAAAACGCTGAGGGGCACCTAGGGCACCGTTTTGTATCAACACAACTCGAATCTAGGTGCACTAGGGAGCAACGTTTGCTTGCTAGGGAGACCGCGCAAGCGCAGACCATCGTACTAATTTTCTGCGTGCATACTCCGCCGGCGAGCGGCTGCGTGTCCGGCGTTCCGAATTATTCTTAGAGCGCCTGTACCTCGCTGCGTTGCAGCCAGTAGGTCTTGAAGCAAATAGCGCTCCACCGATTGCTTCCACGTCCCTCCAATTGCGAGGGCAAATACAGCCTTTCCAGTCCTCAGTGTCAGTGGCACCAGGTGGGCAATGGTGAGCACAGCATGCTTGGGACTCTTTAAGGAGAAAGTGCTCCAGCCCTATGCACACTACAATGAATGCCTTCATGTTGCCTTCTTTCGCGTTAATGGGTCTTCGCAGCATCCTCCACCTTTGTGCGAGGATGCCTGTTATTCTCCATGACGCCCCGCGCCTTGGTAAATCTGTAGTTAACCCTTCGAGGGTCGCATTTTCTCGCGAAATGCGGTCCAAAAGTGTGTAACTTTTTTATTTCTGAAACAAATTCTTCAGACAATTTTATTTGAGAAAAAGCTTGCCTAAAATTTTTGCGAGACCGTAAGGTGACAAAAAATCGTTTCTGTTACGTGCGTATGGTTTATTTGTAGTAACATCAAGCAAAATACTCAAAAAACACTCAAACGATTTCTTATAGATAATAGTTATGCGTTATACTAAACATAGCTCAAAGACATACAAAAATGAGTGCACTTTTCCGGTAAATATTATTTTTGTTCTAACACTAAACCCTGGGGACGAAAGCTCCTACAAAAAGCGTGTCTAACGCGCGGCTCTTTCAAACAGTGTTTAAAACAATGGCGGGGGATAACACCTGTGCGTTGTCGTTCTCTGCTGACGAATAAGCTAAGCACATAGGCGAATCTTGACTCGCGGTTGAAATATAATAAATACGTAACTGTACGTAATGAAACGTAAATACGTAACTTACGTAATGACACTGCCATCGACAGGTCGTCCTCATAAGAGCAAGTCAAAAAGGAACACGCCCGGAATAGTCGCTGCACATGAAACGTTATTCGGATGCAGCTACGTGCTCCTCCGCATAATTTGGCGCAAGCTCAATGAATAAGAGGGAAGCAGGAATGACGATAGGACTAAAGTTAATTGTTAACCATGCATTGTCTCGCACGCACTTCTCGAATCAATAATGAAGATGTAATTTCCAATTATCTAAAAAAGTGAACGTAATATTCGAACTCTTATGTATGAACTTATGCGTCTCGTTTGTCTCCCGCTTCGTTGTGGTGGCTCGGTCAGACGGACGGTTGGGGTCCCATATCGCTCGGCCAGCCGACGGGTCCGGATGACCCATTTGGTGCTCACACTTGGAAGGTGCAAGTATTGGTACACCTCCCGGGCCCAACTGCCCGTGGAACGCACGATTTTGCCTACATCATTTGTTACTTCCCAAATTTCACTCAGACTTCATAGACCATAGTAAATGCTACAGAAGCTCATACAAATTGCCTGACTATTTCATGTCCTGAGACACAGCATTATAAAACAGCACTAAAGTTCTGCATGCTACATAGGCGTATTAAAAATAAAGGAAGTACACACACCAAAACAGCAGTCACAGCTTCACTCTGCACTGCTGCGTCGCCTTCATTTGTCCGTGCAGGCAGCCGCGGCAGGTCAACAGAGGGATGTGCTCGCTGAGCATGCTGAGCCAAGGTACGACTCCCATCGATAATGTCGGCGACTTCAACTCTCTCAAACAAAAGCCGTACCTCATGCCTAAATTGTGGCACCTCCTGCAGAGTTGCTCTGTGCTGCTGCTGTAGGCCGAGTTGAAGGCGGAGAATCCGCAACAGGAGTGCTGAAAAATACAAGAGTACATCTTTTACTTGGTAGGTTCGGTAAAGGTGTTTTAGGTGATCGAGCTGGTTCGTGAACATTGTGGCGAAACAGCGCAAACGACGGGACGAATGTACAGGACACAGCGCTGCCTGTATATTCTTCGTCCCGTCCTTTGCGCTGTTTCCCCCACAAAGTTTTGGTACACTTAGGTAGATGCACCAGTTTATCCAAAACTCATTTGGTGATATTGCATGATTAAGCGATTTCACAAACAAGTTTTGCGATTTTATGCACGTTACTATATGATCGCGGCACCTTACAATTGCAGTGTCCCATGAATAATAGTGCATACTACGGCCGCTAGTTCACCACTGACTCATATCGCTGATACCATCTTAATTCATGCACTGAACAGTGAACATCTCTTTCGGTGTGTTGCCTTCCCCATACGCCTATCAACCGATGTTGACGAAACCGGGAAGATCAACGGAATGCGATGCGGTGCCTCCTCGTATTTGTGAAATACTGTTTAGCTTCAGTGCAGGTGCATGTTCCAAGACCCTTGAAGTATTTTATCTTCCAACGGGGCCAGTCGTTGGTGGCAGCGTTCCACTCAGCAAACTCGGGCTGCGAGTAGAACGAGACCTCGCCGTTTGCGCGTGTCGCCTTTATGACGGGTGTTATGAATTGCTCGAGGAAAGGCATCCTGAAGAGCGATGGCCAGAAAAAATGAATCAAGTTTACAGTACCTCTATCTACGTGTCTTGCGATGATGATGACTATGTGGTTTTCACGTATGTGAGAAGGCTTTCGTCAGTAGAGGGGCCCTATTGCGCCATAAGCGCAATAGGACCACGCAGTGGGTCTGATTTGCGGTGGCATTTGCGTCCAAACACTGTTCGAAAAGCACGTACACCTATGTACAAAACGGCAATAAACCGTTATAACGACAAAGCTTTGAAGCGTCACTGTCCTTAACTTATCCGCTTCCCTGTGGAAGCCAAGACGTTAATTTTCGAATTCGTTTTGGTCGGTCTTCGTTTTCCTTCCATAATGTTGTCATTATCAATTGCACTTTGTTCGATATACGTTCACTGAATCGAATTTGAGCTCCCAAACATGATGATGATGAGTATGTGTGGTTTTCGCGAAATGTGAGAAGGCTTTCATCAGTAGAGGGGCCCTATTGCGCTATAAGTGTATTGACTTATGTAGTATTTAAGCTTGAGTTTCACTTCTGCTATGCCACTGCAACTTTAGGGAGAGGAGGGGGAGGGAGGCAAATCCATTGGCTACGCCGCACAGTCGACTACAGGGTCTGAGAAATGGTTTGGAACACTTGGGGGTCCTCCAATGAGCTTTGAAATATAGTTCCGGCTGTTCGTTCGTCACCGTCGTATATGTGTCTGCCTCGCACACTGTCCTCGATGGCGCAAAGAGTTAGCATCTCAGCCACAGCGGCAGCCGAGTGATGCACTCGAAATTGTTTGAAAAAGTAAAACAAACCGCGCGTTATGGATGGAAGCAAATGAGCAGACTAGTTCACAGCACAGAATAGGGATATTCTTTGGCAGTGCTTACCGATTCCGACCGCCGAAATACACGGCCTCGCGCACCGTCGACCCTCCAGATCCCAGTCAGCTCGAGGATGCGGCCGCAGTACCCGGACAGCTGGCCGCCTCCAGTGCCGCTGTAAAGCACGAACGGGATGTGTAAGATGACTCACCGAAATACAATTGTGCTCGCACTCACCTCTCTTCCTCCAGGAGTTTTATAAGCTCCTGCTCGGCGTTGTAGCGCTCCTTCCGCCAAAACGCCTGCCACTGCGCGAGAGACCTACGCGCAGTGGCAGACCTCGTTTAGGAGCGCTACAAGCTGACGCCAGAGCTCATCCCTGTTCTCTTTCGTAAACGATGTGTTGAAGGGTTACGAAGGCGTCGCCTGCTGGGGGTGCTCCTCCAGGAAAGCGAGCAGGAGATCCCTTTGCCGGTCAGACACCCGAGGTCCTGGTTCACTTCGCCTCGACATTTTTCAAACTCTGGCAGTGATGTTCCGTCCTGGACAGAATTCCCTTTCCGAGGCCCGAAAATTCCCTATTTCCGGCATTTTTCCCGCATATTTCCCCTGCACAAAAAAGTTTATATATATATATATATATATATATATATATATATATATATATATATATATATATATATATATATATATATATATATATAATATCCGCTTTTTCGTTCATACCGTCGCATGGTCAGCGCAGCGTAATAAACTCTTTGGTGTTTAGCATTACGTATCTATGCGTTTTCTAAATAAACACACACACTGCCGAATACGTACGTATTGATATTGCGCCTCAAATATGCGTAATATTTGCTTTTTGATTGACAATGTTCATAAGTATGAACAGATTCACCAGATCAAGATGGGCGGGCTTTGAGCACGGGCTTAAACTTTCGCCGGGCCGCTGAATCGCTGGCCACACAAACCAGCAGTCAGTCAAATCAATGTCATTAATATTTCTGCGCCACACGCAACTTTCCTTTTTTTTGCGTGTGCGACACCGCCTGGCGGCCACGTCAGAAAAGTCAACATTAAAAAATGTTAGTACTACAACGTTTTGCTGGTTCGGAGCGTGTTTGAGCTTTAGAAGAAAAAGTAATACTTTTTCGTAAAATAATTGTATCTATTGGAAGGCGAGAAACGCTTCGTGTTAGAGTATACGGTCCCCGGGCAGGCGATAGAGGAAGCGCATCTACTTCCGGAAAGCTCGCCGCTCAACGATTGCCTGCCCTCTTTCTCTCAGCGGACCTCGGCGAGAGAGAGCTTAGACCGCCCACTTCTGTGACGCAATCCCCGTAGAACGGGCGCGAACAGAACAGAATCTCCGATCGCCCCCCAGGGTTTCGGTGCCGCGGCAGTCGCTGCTCGTCCTTCCGCGGGAGTAGTCGTGTTGGTGCGTTTTCGAAAGGTTCGAGGTGGTTGTAGCGGTTGCAGGTTGCTTGGTCGCCGGTTGCTGCTTTATTATTTCGTATGCGGTAACGCGCTTCCGTAGGTTCGCTCATGTTTGTGCGTGGCGTGGACGCTAGTGGCTGCTGGCTCTTCTCGAAAGTTCAGGCGCGCAATGGGGCGGCGATTGAGCGTCATTTAGTCGCCAGTTCCTGCTCGCTCTCTGCGCAATTCAGACACGCAGCGTTTTTCGACAGATTCGGCGGCGGTTGAACGTGGTGTGGTCGCTACCTGCTGCTCGCTCTTAAAAGGTTTTCAGGCACGTGAAGCCGTTTTCGTTTTGTTTCGGGATAGCGCGCACGTCATACGGGAAGTTCTAGCGTTTGGCTGCGCCAAGAAGCTGGCGGTGTTTTACACGACGCTGTCTTCCTGAGCGGGTCGCAATTTTGCGGTCGCGTTTTAGGGGCGAAGCTCCTTATGGCGAGACCTGGCCGGTTGTCGAGCGGCGTCGGTCGTCGATTGTCAACCATCCTCTGTACCCCTTCCCTTATCGTACAATAGAGGGCGCTGTCCCATAGAGATGCATGCAAACTGCAGTTGGGTGACAATATACTAGATGGCGCTGTACGCATTCCATTTTTCGTCTCGTTTCCGAGAGGGCGCTGTCCCATAGACATGCGTGCAATATGGCGGTTGGGTGAAGGTACGCTAGATGGCGTTGGCGGTGCAGCTCCTCTCCGATTGGCTGCTGCGCGGGGTTGCGCCGGGCGGCGAGCGCCGGCTATCTCTCATTCCCCGGATCGTCGCCGTACGAGTGCGCTTGCCGGATCGTGCTGCTTGGCGGCCCATGGACGACGAGGAGCGCCGGGTGCGGAAGGCCGCTGCGGCTCGTGCTCGTCGGCAGGATCCCGAGGTGCGAGCTCGAGCGGCCGCCGCAACGCGAGCGCGCCCCCCAGGCGCATCTCACACACACTATCGCTTTGATTACTGCTGGGCGAAACCACTGAAGATTTCACGGTGTAACCATGATTGCTTCACGAGCTTCGCCCCAACTCTTCATCATTCACCCCGTGGATTATGCTGCGATTTTCTTGGTCTTCGGTGGTCTAGGTTGTTGCCCCCTTACAGGACGCCGAAAGATGCGATACATGTCATGCCGCTCGCGACGTGTCAACGCTTTGGCGTTCGATAGCCGGCGCTTCCCGTATTACGCCTGCTAGCGGCTGTTTTCCGAAAGTTGGTTGAACTAGAGGGATAGTCTGAACTCCATAATGTTCCTAACGTTTTATGTTGCCCGGTAACATGAATAACGGTCTCAAACTGCACTCGAAAGTGAAATTTGAGGTTAGTGTTCATATAGGCACCGATTTCGATAATAGGCATTTATAGGCACTTATATGCATTTATACACGAGCGCAAAAAATAGGCATTTATAGGCCCTATAAAAACACCATAAAAGCTCTTCTTAACCTCTAATTCGCGCTCATGTATCAATGTGGCACGATAGGAATGCAAGGAACAAAATAGGCATTTGCCTAAAATCCGGTCTCTATTTATGACACGTGGTGATGTAACTTCTTTACCCCAAGCCATCCCTCCCTGTGTAGCTTCTAGTGCCCTCGTCGGGACAAGCGAAGAAACTGCATATGGAGTGAATATTTCTGGGCCATACTCTTTTCTTGTCGAGGAGCCGAGTCGCACGAACATCTCACAAAAATATCTAAATTGAGTGTCGAGAGTTGCGCCAGCTTTTTCACCGCTAAAAAGCTCTAAAACATATCGCAGCAGTGTTCTCCGAAAAATAACGTCGTCGCGGATTTCGACGTGTAAAACGTTCGTCACATATTTTCGAACCTGACAAAGTAAAGTTTTTGTTTCGTTTCCTCTTTGGACTCTGCACGTACGGCGTTTGTGTGATGCTTCTTTTCAAACGTGAGGCTCGACGCCACACTTTCACAGAAGCCGAACCAAATTGTCCACATGACTGGGGGGTTCGCACGCCAGTGGTGACACTTTCATCAAAGTGCATATCTTCAAATTATTGCAGAATGTTGTGTCCCATGTGCATGTCCAGGAAGTTTAGCTTCGACTGGATATGGATGGGAGGCACGTATTGCACTCTAGACATCAAATTTTCAGCATGCTTGCGGAGATTGGCTTAGGTTTTCACTGACGTCGTACCATTTAAGTGAGAACCGTTTAGAGACTGATCTTGACCCTTCACGCTTGTTGGCCTTGCGAAATGGGCAGACAAAGTTTGATGACGCTCCTTTCATACCAAGTAATAACAATATAAACTTGATGTCTCCCGCGAAGCTTCAAGGCGAAAAAAAATGCCCATAACCTTCTAGCCCACCGCTCTCGGCAACTTGATTCATGTTTTTGAGCAGCGGACAGCAGGTTTCACGTATAAAAACCGCGTTTCTTCACTCTGGGTCACAAGAAGTATTCGGTTTCAGACAGATCCTGGAGCCCCCTTTCTCGTGTATCTCATAATTCCAAACAAAATGCTTGTCCGAGACGTGCTGCGACTCACTCGGCACCCGGCGCGTTCAATTTTCGCCATTATCTGTTCATACATCAGTTCTATCAGGGGACCTTCACGCTTTCCGATGTCGATGATTGGGAAGCGGCGCTCTCTAGAAAACGACAGGTGTGCTCCGGGAGCAGCACCTGGATTTCTCAGTATTTCATGTCTGCTTTCAGATGACTCCTTTAACTTTCTTAACATGACGGGAACGAAAAAAATTCTGCTGCTTCCTTCCTGAAGTTTGAGATAACTATTATACGCGTACCATGGCGTATCTTTTTTATTATGTAAGTCCCGAAGATACACTTGTGCATTAGTCAGATCCGTGACTAGGTTTCTCTACAGATCTAAATTTTTTAGTGCACTTCGGTGATCCAAATTGCTTCAAAATGTCTCCATACACACATATTTCTCGGTCAATGGCGACGAAATCTGCATTGTGGAAGTCCCAGGCATATTTACCTTATTTTGCTGCGCCACAAAGTGGCACCGAACTGCTGCACTAAATTCGTCACTGAGTCGAGGAAGATCGATAACTGATGATATAAAGTCAGGACATGTCAAAAGGAAGTGCAATGGTTAAGCCGGGTCATTACCTATTCATGTTGTCTTGGTTACAACCTGTGAGTGGTTGAAGCCATCACAAATATCTGAAAGACGTCGAGCTTGTGCCGAACAGTTGTTGAGCAGGGGGAACACCTGTGTGCCAGCTAACGAACGTTGGGATAATTGAGATCACCTCAAAGAAAAATAGGTGACGAAGGGTGTCACATCCGCGACCATCAGGCTATTCATCGACGAATGCCTATTCATAATTTGGAGGACGATAGCACACGGATAGTATGACGTTTGTATGGCTACATGTTATACGTACCCGCAGGGGCGTCTGCGCGAGCAGGCGTTTGGTGTGTGGCGACACCACGGACCCGAGCTAACGGGGGGGGTTTCGACTCCCTCCCACGCCTAGCCGTGCGTGGCTGAGCCGTGTCCGGGGAAAAGGGGATCCTGGGGGTTGAGCCGACGCCGGGTGATTGGACCTTTAAGGCCCCCCCGGCAGAGGCAACACACCCCTTTGGCCCCGGCTTCACGTAGACGGCACCCCTGGGCTGACCCACCCAGGGGAAATCGGCAGTCGCCTCTTCCTATCTCTCTCCTCCCACATCTTCGTCTTTCTCTCACACTTTTTATCTTTCCTGTCCTCTCCTCACTTCTGTTTACTTCCAATTTTCATGGCGGCAAGGGTTAACCTTGTGTAGGTATCCCACCTTGGATAATTACATTGGGTTATAGTGACAGCGTACGGCTGACGTCGGGAGGGCTTGTTTAACAAGTCCAGCCGCGTCCCCTTGTTGGGCTCCGTGGTGGGTGGTCGCCGCTGTTACCGAACGCATTCATATTTTTATGGCTTCACAAGCATCCGCCGTCCTTGATCGGTCTCGTAAGAGAGGCCGCACCGAAGCAAGTTTTCATTTCTCGATAGAAACTAAAGTTACTTTCCCGAAGTACCACATTATCCATAGTGAAAGCACACCTCTAAGAAAACTATCCCCATTTTTGGTGGCCAAGTGCCTAAAAGAAAAAATCGGACCCACATACAAAGCATCCAAAATGTCAAGCGGTGACCTCCTCCTGGAGCTAACCGAAAAAGACCAAGTGCCTAAGCTATCCCAAATAACCAGCATTGGAGAAACAGTTGTCACCATTTCAGTCCATCGATCTCTAAACACCAGCAGGGGAGTAATCTCCGAGGAAGACTTCTTAGGCCTTAGTGACGAAGAGCTCCTCGAAGGTTTCCAAGACCAAAATGTAATAAAAGTCCAAAGAATAGTAATCCGCCGCAATGATCAGGAAGTGCCCACCAAACACGTAATACTAACCTTTGGAACAAGTGAAATGCCCCACCTCTCTCGAGGCTGGGTACTTAAAAATCAATGTCAGACCCTACATCCCCAACCCCAGACGCTGTTTCAAATGTCAAAGATTCGGTCACGCCTCGCACTCATGCAGAGGCAAAGAAACATGCGCAAAATGCAGCGCAAACGACCACAAATCCGAAAACTGCACATCCTCACCCCACTGTGTTAACTGTGACGGGGAACACCCAGCGTATTCCCGGTCATGTCCATGTTGGAAAAAAGAAAAAGAAGTGATCGCTCTGACCGTCAAAGAAAAAATATCATTCAGCGAAGCGCGAAAACGGCTGTCGTACCTTTTCCGCAGAAGTTACGCCGATGTGACGCAGTCGGGGGGCAGCGTCACAAAGGCCTCAGGAGTCCACCGCAACCACACGCAGTGGTCCCGTGGTGACTCCAACCGCCCCCTTAAAGGAAGCAGCGCCAGCTGCTCCATCCACATCAAAGGGCCCGCAGACTCCGGTCTCCCTGGGCCCTAAAATCAATCGAGTACCAAGGCCTGAGATCCGTTTCTCAGCGCCGCACTCTCGATCTGCCAGCGCCTCTGACAAGGCAATGGAGATCGACCACAAAACCCCGGTGTCATCGACACCGAAGGACAAGCGCTCCCTCGAGCGCGCCAAACAGGACAAGGACAAGGTCCCAGTAACCACAATAAGTAAGCGATAACCGTAATGGTTATCGCATTCCTCTCTATTTCTATTTCTTAGTATTGTCACCTATCATCTTTTAATTAAACCGATCAATCCCCAGAAGTACATTTGCTTAATTTTATTTCATCATGGCTTTTATCGCGCATTGGAACTGTAGAGGCTTAATTCATAACTTAGGTGACGTAAAGGAGATCATCAACAAGTTCTCACCGGTAGCTTTTTGCCTCCAAGAGACAAATCTTGGTGCAAAACACGACCATTTCCTAAAGGGCTTCACAGTTGCCCGAAAGGACCGCGAACATTGCAACCGTCTTTCGGGAGGAGTAGCCATAGTTGTGCAGGGCAGCATTCCTACGCGAGATGTCCAAATAAACACATCTTTCGAGGCCATAGCCGTCACCATTCTATCATACAAAACCATCACCATCTGCTCGCTATATATCCCACCTCACACTCTTTTTACCACTAAAGACCTAGAAAATCTAGTGGAACAGTTACCAAAACCATTTCTTTTAGTTGGGGATTTTAATGCGCATTCCACCCTTTGGGGTAGCGACAAAACTGACCAAAGAGGGCAGAGCGTTGAAGATTTCATTTTATCAAACGATATCTGCCTTTTAAACTCGGGTGCTTTTACATATTTTTCGCCAACATCACGCACTTTTAGTTGTTTAGATCTCGCTCTCTGCTCACCATGTCTGTTCGCCGATTTTAAATGGGAAGTCCTGGAAAATTCATATGGTAGCGACCACCAACCCGCCATTATCAAACTCATGTCATCGTATCAAACACTGGCCACCAAGCCACGCCGGTGGAAATTGCAACTCGCAAACTGGCCGCTTTTTACACATCACGCAAACCTTGAACATATTTTTTCACCCGAACATTCTGTTCAGGAACTCAACAAAAAGTTCACTGACGCTATCATTTCAGCGGCGGAAAAGGCGATACCGCAATCGTCTGGGATTGTACGAAAGAAATTAAATCCCTGGTGGACAACTGAGTGCACCGAAGCCAAAAAGCAACAAAACAAGGCCTGGGGAACCTTACGGAGGTACCCGACCTATAGCAACCTCATAAGTTTTAAACAGGTGAAAGCTAAAGCACGATATATCCGAAGGCAGGCAGAAAAGAGTTCTTGGCACAAATACATATCATCCATTAATAGTTCAGCCACATCTAAACATATCTGGGATCAGGTGAGGAAGTTCAGAGGAGAGTACTCATCGTACACAATACCACTGCTTACAAGTCCAGACACACAAACAACACTAGAAGACCAGGCCAACCTTTTAGGTGAACACTTTTACGATGTATCATGCTCAGCGAATTACACCGATGCATTCCTTAAGTACAAAGAAACGGCTGAAAAACAAAAACTCCCCACTGCTAGCGCCTCAGATGAATGTTACAACCATCCTCTCACACTACACGAATTAAATAGGGTACTTTCCGCCGGTAAAAAAACGGCAACAGGGCCTGACCGGGTACACTACACAATGTTGGCGCACCTGTCCCAAGCATCGGCGGAGGCTCTTCTCCAATTCTTCAACAAAATATGGGAATCCGGCATAATGCCTGAGGACTGGAAAAATGCGATAGTCATACCTCTCTTAAAACCTGGTAAACCCCCAACATCCCCGAGCAACTACAGGCCGATTGCATTAACAAGTTGTCTGGCAAAAACATACGAGAGCATTATAAACATAAGACTCACCTTCATTCTTACATCAACACAGCTTATAGACTCACACCAGTGTGGATACAAAAAAGGCTGTTCTACCACTGACCATCTCGTCAGACTGGAACACGAAATACGAGATGCATTTCTACACAAACAGTACTGTCTCGCAGTTTTCTTCGACTTAGAGAAGGCATATGACACGACGTGGCGATACGGGATTCTTAGAGACCTTGCAGACATGGGGATTCGTGGAAGAATGCTAAACTGCTTATGTGATTTCCTTTCTAACAGAACATTTCAAGTACGTCTCGGCACAGTACTCTCTCGAGTATTTGTCCAAGAAAATGGCGTGCCACAAGGTTGCACTTTTGAGTACAACACTCTTTCATAGTCAAAATGAACTCCATCAACAAGGTCATACCTCACACAGTCATGCACTCCGTATACGTTGACGATCTTCAGATCGCCTGTCGGGCCTCCAGCCTATCATCCTGTGAAAGGCAACTGCAAATAACAATCAATAAGCTTACGAAATGGGCTGGCCAAAACGGTTTTCGTTTCTCGGCACAAAAAACTACCGCAGTTCTTTTCACGCAAAAACGTGGATTGTACCCTGACCCTGCTCTTAAACTAAACAACACGGAAATTCCGGTAAAACAAGAATACAAATTCTTAGGAGTTACATTTGACCAAAAACTCAACTTCCTTTCCCATATAAACGCACTAAAAGTTAAGGCTAATAGAGCACTCAACCTTCTGAAGGTGTTATCCCATAAACACTGGGGTTCCGATCGACTCTGCCTGCTGCGCATCTACCGTTCCATCGTGCGCAGTATTTTAGATTATGGTTGTGTCATCTACGGATCGGCACGGGGGTCTTACATTCGGCGTCTTGACCCTGTGCACAATCTCGGCCTACGTCTATCTAGTGGTGCTTACCGAACATCACCTGTGCAAAGTCTATACGTAGAATGCAACGAGCCTTCTCTGTGTCATCGAAGAGCATTACTAACCTTGTCATATGTTTTAAGAATAAGGTCGTCACCTGAACACATCTGCTACGACATTGTCACAAAGTGTAATTCACGCTTACACTACATTAACAAACCAAACCTAATCAAACCACTTGTCCTGCGCTTCGAGGAACATTGCCACATTTATGCTATCCCTGAAGGAGCACTACACGTCGCTACTAAACCACCAAGACTGCCGCCATGGTTCGACCTGTCACAGCTTTGCGAATTTTCACTAAGCCGTTTCAACAAAAAAAGCACTCCACCAGAACACATAATTCAAGAATTCCATACACTTCAGCACGAATATAGGGATTACGAAGAATTTTACACAGATGGCTCAAAAACAGAAAACCATGTGGGTATTGGGATCGCGACAGCGGAAAGTGCAGTGTCTGTGAGAGTACCTCGTAGTTTTTCCATTTTTTCAGCTGAAGCTTATGCTTTGAGTGAAGCAGTGCGGAAAATCATCGCTGCCAAATACAAGAAAGCAATCATATACACCGACTCACTAAGCGCACTAAAAGCACTACATATAAAATCCGAATGTGAGCCATTAGTGGGTGACATTTTAAACATGGTATATTTAAACAGCCAGGCAGTTTCCATCCGTTTCTGCTGGGTCCCAAGTCATGTTGGGATACCTGGAAACGAAAGAGCAGATAAATACGCTTCATTGGCAGCCCACAAAACAGTAGACAATGTGAAAATTCCCCTTAAAGACATCCAGAGAACAATTCGTCTAGCTCTACTAGCGAAATGGCAACAACAGTGGGACACATGCACGAATAACAAGCTCCACATGGTGAAACCCATACTCGGTGAATGGAAGACCGACCGTCACCAACAACGGTTTATCGAAGTTATATTATGCCGACTTCGCATTGGACACACACACTTGACACACAACTTTTTGCTCGCAAAGGAAGAACAACCAACATGTGAAAAATGCCAAGAACCGTTAACACTTATGCATATCCTAATCACATGTCCCAACATTGAAACACAGAGACAAAAACATTTCAGCAAACTATACAAACAACACGTACCTTTACACCCTGCTTTGTTTTTAGGAGATGACCCTATAGTACCTCTGCCTGACGTGCTAAGCTTCCTGAAAGAATGTAATTTGTTGAATAAGCTTTAAAAGTTCATCATTTCAGCGTCCATTCCTTAACTAACTAACTTCAAACATCCCTTGAGGCAGTGGCTGTTCGAGCTGTCCTTTTCAATAAGCTCGTCACCATTTGCTCTCTGTATATACCTCCACAATACCAACTGCATAAACAAGAATTCCAGTCATTAATAGATGAACTTCCAGAACCCTATCTTGTCCTAGGAGACTTTAATGCACATAGTAGTCTATGGGGTGACGCTCGCTGCGATGCGCGAGGTCGCCTAATTGAACAATTCCTTTTTTCTTCCGGTGCGTGCCTTCTGAATCGAAAAGAGCCAACATATTATAACCTCGCAAACAATACCTACTCCTCCATAGACCTCAGCATTGTATCTCCATCGCTCCTACCCCTACTCCAATGGAAAGTCATGAATAATCCATACGGAAGTGACCACTTTCCGGTAGCAGTGAGCACACCTATATCAAATGAATGTCCTCCGCAAATTCCCAAATGGCTCATAGATAAAGCCGATTGGGAACAGTTTCATAAGATTACTCGTTTAAGTTGGACTAACATATGTAGTTTAGGCATAGATGCAGCTGTACAGTACTTTACTGCTTTTGTGACTGATGCTGCAACTAAGTGTATCCCGCAAACATCTGCACAGCCCGGCAAACGACGTGTCCCATGGTGGAATACCGAGTGTCGAAATGCGCGCACAAAGCAAAACAAAGCATGGAGGTTGCTTCGAGACTCACCGACAGCCGAGAATCTTGACAGCTTTAAGAAAATAAAGTCTGAAGGCAGAAGAACGCGCCAACAGGCTAGAAGGGAAAGTTGGCATAAATTTTTATCGGGCATAAACTCATATACACAAGAGGCCAAAGTCTGGAGCATGGTTAGTAAGGTAGCAGGACGACAAGTATATTCACTCCCTCTAGTCAACACACAAGGCAACAGCTTGGAAGACCAGGCGAACTTCCTTGGCGCACACTTCCAACAGGTATCCAGCTCGTCGCACTATACTGAAGATTTCCAAAGATACAAAACAAAAATCGAGAAAGAGAAACTAGAGCGAAAATCCTCACAACACGAGGAATACAATGAACCTTTCTCTTTGGCTGAATTACAGGCATCGCTAAACTGCTGCAATGATTCCGCCCCAGGCTCCGACCGTGTGGCATATGAAATGTTGAAACACCTGCCCTCTGAAACCAAAACAGCCCTTCTTTCCCTGTATAATGCTGTATGGTCTTCTGGCGAGATCCCTTCAGCCTGGAAAGAAGCCATCGTTATCCCAATTCTAAAACAGGGCAAGGACCCGTCCTCAGTTTCAAGCTACAGGCCCATCGCCCTAACGAGTTGTCTTTGCAAGCTTTTCGAAAAGATGTTAAATATGCGACTAATACACTTCCTTGAAACAAACAACCTACTGGACCCGTACCAGTGCGGCTTTAGAGAGGCTAGATCCACCAATGATCACCTTGTCCGTATCGAGGCACAAATCCGTGACGCTTTCGTCCATAAGCAATTTTTTCTTTCTGTGTTTCTCGATATGGAGAAGGCCTATGACACTACATGGCGCTTTGGTATACTAAGAGACCTTTCACACTTGCGGGTACGGGGTAGAATGTTGACCATAATCGAAAGCTACCTCTCCAGTCGGACATTCCGTGTTCGAGTAGGCACTGTTTTGTCCCGAACATTTGTCCAAGAAACAGGAGTGCCGCAAGGTGGTGTACTGAGTTGTACACTTTTTATTATCAAAATGAATTCATTGCGCCTGTCCATCCCACGCAGTATGTTTTACTGCACATATGTCGACGATGTACAGGTCGGTTTCAAATCCTGCAACCTTTCTATGTGTGAACGGCAGGTTCAGTTAGGTTTGAAAAGGTCTCTCAATGGGCAGAAGAAAATGGGTTTAAATTGAACGCACAAAAGAGCACATGCGTCCTGTTCTCTCGAAAGAGGGGTCTTCATCCGGATCCGGATGTTAACCTGCATGGTGAACGTCTGTCTGTGATGAGTGAGCATAAGTTTCTGGGCCTAATATTAGACACAAAACTAACCTTCATATCACATATCAAGTATATCAAGAACAAGGGCATGAAAACCATGAATATTCTGAAAGTGTTGTCGCGAACTACGTGGGGTAGTGACAAGAAGTGCCTTCTCAATCTCTATAAAAGCCTCATACGCACTCGTCTAGATTACGGAGCTATAGTATATCAGTCCGCGACACCAACAGCCTTAAAGATGCTTAATCCTATTCATCATCTAGGCATTCGCCTTTCCACGGGTGCTTTTCGCACCAGCCCCGTGGAAAGCCTGTACGTCGAATCGAACGAGTGGTCGCTAAACATGCACAGGTCGTACATGTCTTTTGTATATTATCTCAAAGTGAACGCAGACAAAGAACACCCCACACACTCCACAATCAATGATCTGTCCAGCACTGCCCTATTTGAGAACCGTCCGTCGCTGAGACAGCCCTATTCACTTCGTGTGAGGGGCCTCGCTGAGGAAACGGGTGTGCCACTTTTTGAACACCGTTTGGTACCTCCCGCTGCAAGTCTCCCGCCGTGGCAGTGGCAGATAATAGATTGCGATGTTTCTTTCACAGATGTTACAAAACACGCGCCTACTGCACACATACGTTCATACTTCTACGAACTGCAGCACAAATACACTTGTCCAGAATTCTACACCGATGCCTCCAAGTCTCACACTTCTCTGTCGTACGCAGCGGTCGGTGCGTCTTTTTCGGATTCCGGTGTTCTGGATTCTAATACGAGTATCTTCACAGCAGAAGCTTCTGCGATACTTGCGGCAGTAAAACACATCAAACAATTACAACTACAAAACGCAGTAATTTACACTGATTCTTTGAGCGTGGTAAAAGCTTTGAAAAGTCTAAAAAAGCACAAAAATCCTGTCCTTGTTTCCCTCTACTCGCTTTTATGCTCGCTCTGCGCACACAAACAGCATGTCGTAGTCTGCTGGGTGCCAGGCCACAGGGAGATCCAAGGAAACGTGTTGGCGGACCGGTTAGCTGTCTCCGCCCACGAAAACGCTACAGCCAATACATCCGTATCTGTCCCTACACTTGATCTCAAACCATTCCTTAAACGAAAACTCGGGGATCATTGGCAGCGGTTATGGGATAGGGAAACACACAATAAACTTCATCTAATCAAGCCACATCTCGCGAATTGGCCGCCAGTATCGAAGTCACGCCACACAGAAGTAACACTCACCAGATTAAGAACAGGACACACACACAGCACACACTCACACCTTTTGTCCGGTGATGATCCACCTTTGTGTGATAAGTGTGGTGAACCACTCACTGTCCTGCACATTCTTATTCAATGCACCGAATTAGATCATTTAAGAAAAAAGTACTTCCCATTAGCATTCCGCGAACAAATACCATTACATCCATCGATGCTTTTAGGGAGCGAACCGGTTTTTAAACATCAATCTGTGTTGGCGCTTTTAAAATAAATTCAAAGCTTTCATGTAATATACCCTGGCAACCCGTAGCACGACCTCTTAAAGAGGTTGTTGCTGCGGCAGCTCTATTAAAAAAGGCGCCTGCCTCCCTGCCTTTGGTTTCAAAGGCCTTGAGGAGGCATTCGTGCTGTTTTCATGTCTCTCATTTGTAGATACCATACTCACTTGCAATTCATTCCACACCCATAGATCACATCACGTATTGCCGCCATATTTTTATGCTCTATACACAGCTTTTACGCTTATATATAGCGCGTTATTTTAGGCCTCTATACAGGCGTAATACACCCTGTCATCAAAATCATTGGCCATCGCTAACACCACATCAAAGACATGGCGCTCTTGATTGATCAATCAATCACGTTGATTGATCAATCAATCAACGTTAACTGCTCGTTTTTCGTTCGTAGGCGGAACAATAATGAGAACTGACAACAAAGTCAGGAATGGTATGCAGGATATAATTTGCAGTCAGACATAAATGTGAAGAAATTAAAGTGGACGAAAATGCAACTTGCCGCCTATAGGAACCGAACCTGTATTTTTCAAATAACGTGCCCGATGTTCTACCAATTGAGCTACGGCGGCGCTGATTATCCCGTCCGCATTGAAAGTTAAACGATGCTGGGACACCAGTGAACGTCAGGTTTACCTGGTCGCACAGAGCTAATGGTTTTTTAGCACATCGTTGTCTCTGCCTTTTTGACACAGTGTGGCAGACAATCTGGCCACTACTACTACAAAATTGAAATATGCCCATTGTAGAGTACATACGAATGTGTGCAGGTATCGCAGCAGAAACCTGGAATGAACTTGATGTGTTCTTTGTTGCTGCAAGGTCCTCTTAGCCGAAGGAGGCACGAGCCACAAGCTATATTTATGTAAGGTGCATTTTGAAACATCCCAGATGAAGAGGAGCTCCGTCGCATCGCTCCTTATGCTAAGTCACGAATTCGGCCACGGGAGAGGACGCGACTCAGAGCTGCTCGGACGCCGTCTGCAGGCAGCGGATTTTTATTTTTGAAGAATCATTACCGCTTCACAGACTAGACGAGACGGGCTTGAGCATTTCGCAACCATCCCCTGATGGCTGCTCGAAGTTCTGTATCTGAGGCTCATCCTGTAGTAGCATTTTTTCGTACAGACTGTGTAAAAACCACATTAATATTCAATGAGCGTTCACATTGATAGCTAGTCACATTGATGGATGTTTTCTGCTCGAAAGATGCCGGAGGCTAGGCAATGGTGTAGTGGAGGGCTGCAGATATCCGAGTTCTCTAAAGGCGTAACAAAATATAATTACACTGATATCTGAACTCCTTGCTTGCTTAAAAGTGATTTTTTTACAAAGTTGATATTTAAAGATGTTGTGTTAACTTGACTGTCATAGGATAGGCCACTGATAAAAAGTTAAGTCACGTACATGTAATTGAACTGAAGTGTGCGCTTCCATGATAAGGCATCGTCAAGAAATAGCCTGGTGCTCTTCACACCATGCAAAATTATCTAGGTTTAAAGTAGTATTAGAGCAAGCCAACACTAGACGGCATACGGTTGGCTACAGCTACAACACAGTGACAAAACTTACGCATGATTATCTTTTTTTTTCTGGCCACAAACAAACACCGCAATAGCGTCGTACAGCAAATGTTTCAGGATGTTAGAAGTTGCCGCGCGCACCGTGCTTCCGCCAATGTCGGCTAGGACCTTGCACTGTAAAGGAACAGGAAATAATTATAAAACGCATTTGCTCGATATTATTTACAAGTTGTTTGCGGGCGCCTCTAGAAGTTTTCTGCCTTCTGTCCAGCCTCTGCACATCGTATCCTGTTGTTTAAGGGAAAGTCCGGGCCGGCACCTCCTCATCCTCGTCTTCATTTAAGCCACTTAGAAGGCTCACATGTGCTTCATTTTGAGTTTTCACAAGAGGAAGCTGTTTTAAATTAGTACCAGTATACGCTGCAATGCAAAAATGAGAATGCCTTATGGTTTGAAGACGCATAAACTCAAGCACATTGTTTGGTGTATTTACAAAACTGTATTCGTTTGGAACACAGGCTTTCTTCTGGGTAGGACTCAGCTGTTATGAATATCTTATGGATATGATGTGGTCTTTCTTACATATAGCTTTCAACAGAATTTGGTGGTATCTCCAGAATAAATTATGCCAATCTATATAACAACAAAAAAAAAACATGTTAGAGTGAGAACCCAAGCAATACCATAACTCACGTGTAAAGCGCATACCAAATGAAACAGTGCGAAAGGTATTTACATGAAATTTCCTTCCTGATTGAAGACAACGGCCCTTGATCAGATTGGTCGGCAGGGATGACATAAAGTTTCAAGAATTTAAGCTTTTCGTGAAAACGATATGGTCGACAACTTTACCGTATTACAGAAGGCTTTTAGGTACATTTTGGCGTTGTAAATGTTTCATTACCTAATTATGGACAACTGTATCAGACTTGTAGGGCATAGATAAAAAAAGCCTGAACTTTAGGTTTCAGGAGCTGAATACATTCATTAATAAATGTGCAAGACTAAACTGTCTTCACAAATATTTTTTCTTGCCCCAAGATGAACTTCTAGCTGCCGACATGCAAGTGGTTTTGGGCGACATTATAACCCCTCATCAGGTTTACTTTTGAGCCACCTAAGGAAATATATCAGAAACCATTGGCATTTAATTGGGACATGATTCATCATGGTTGATAATTTCTAAGCAAAGTTTAAAATATCATTTATGGGGTGAACTTTAACGAGTCAACTGTTTACATAAGGCAATCTATCAACACAATGATGACATGCAATAATAATAATGCAAAAGCAGTCTTGTTCCTTTAATGGGGCCCTGAAACACTTTTTCAGCATGGTCACAAAACACAGCAAGCAGATCAAAAGTTGAGGCACCTGAGAACACTCGGGCAAAACAACCTGGAATTTGCAATGAAATCTCAGTCAGCCATAGTACGAATAATCTAACACAAATTGACATAGATGAGTTGTATGACTTCTGAAGAAATCAAAATAATCGACTTAAATAAATGATAGTAACTTGAAGAATGTACACGAAAACCGCCTCGACTTGCTGACATCTCTCTTTGAGCCTAATCGACTGGTGCCTCCTCTTCCTCTTGGAGGTGTGGCAGTTTGTGAATGCTCTACAAAACTTTCAAGAATCAGAACTTGTGGCTCGTAGTGCAGCTTCTTCGCCGGTCCTTTGCGACAGATATGTCAGAATGGTTCGACGATTCAGAGGCCGTGATGTGCCGTCGCGTAATGAGTGGTGGGAGTAGTAGCAGACGTTGTCGATGTGCTCCGGCAGATCTCTCACCGTGCGGCAGTACAAGCAGCCAAGGTCTGCGTTGACGCACAGCACGTTGTGGCGTCGCAGTTCCTCCAAAGAAAAGGTCACGTCCTCCAGCTCACGTTCTGCGAACGGGGCTCCTTCTTCGGGACAAAGGCCGTCGTGTCCGGTGGTTGCAGTGCTCTCGTCCTGGTCACGGCGGGCAGTCGCACGGGCAACGGCGTGGCGCGCACACGGCCTGCAGAGGGTGTGGCCGCAGGGAAGTCGCACGGCTCTCGCGGCAACCACGGCGCAGCCAGCACAGACCCGATCATTGGGAAGAGGATGCACAAACGTGATATTTTGCGTGGTCAGGAACAGGAACAGGCAGCCGAACCCAGTGAGGACGTACCTGGACGGACCGCGGTTACTGTTCATTCGGTCCGTCCAGGTTATTGGAAAGGCCTGGCTCTGAGATGGTTGCCTCCGTTGCGTTGGAACCTGCGGTCGGCCATGACGGTAGGCGCCCTCGTAACGATAGTGTGGCTGCGTTGAATGTGACTTCTCTCGGTTAACGAGTCCCTCAGCGTCACCGGGGTTCTTTCAAGCAGGAGGTGTTCACGATGTCTTCGGTGCGTCGAGCTGAAGGATGGTGCAGGTGTGGCTTCCAACGTGCAGATACGAGAAATGGCGTTGGGGAAGTGCAGGAAGACACGGCTTTTTAAAGCGTTTCAGGGTTCTCATCGCCACGCCTGCAAGAACTAAGGGAACCAATAGTAGTGAGAAAGGCGAGGGTGGTTTTCGACGCGTCACCGCTCATTGGGTATATCGTTGAGGGGCAGGTGATCGCCAATGGTCGAGCATTTAAACCATTTAAACTGGTTTGGAACGTTGTGTGACCAGAAAAAGGAACAGAAGAGAATGAGAGGGTGGTGAGAGAAAGCCGTGTTGATTTTCTTTCTGCAACCCAGCAGAACCACTGCGCTACCCATTCGTTAGGCGCTGCGCCGTGCTCCCGACCGGGGTGCAAAAATTAGGCGCCTTTTCCTTCTTCGAACCACAACCACCACCACCATATTTGTCAATTCCCTCCCGACCCATGTCTCGTTTAAAGATAAAGGAGCCGACTATTTTTACGGTGATTGAGGTTCATCTCGGAGCGCTAGTAAGTGTGTGGCGAAGCCCTGTTTCGGGAAGTACGGAAAAGCAGAAGAAAATAGGCTTTTAGGAAAGCGCGTCCCGTGCTCGAAGACTTTCCTGTGAAATGAGCGGTGGCCCTGTGAACGGTGACTAATCAGGCTCGCCTGTGTGTTAGCGATATGCCACATTTTGGCGCGTACAACCAGCTAGCCCAACAAACTGAAATGCATGCCTGCTACCACGCAAAAAAAAATTGTTTACTGAGAAATCTCCTGCACCTTGCTGAAATACAACAGATAATTGGAGGACGCTGAGCTTCGCGTTCAAGAGCACATCGCGATAGCGTAATCGGGCCTCGTGCGCATCGTCTTCTGTACTGCTTTGCTTCGGTTCTCGGTGCATGCCAAACGCAAAAAACGCAAATAAAAAACGAACGATTGTCTGTGTAAAATCGGCCGTTTCAAAGTATCATTGAAGCCTATTGCGAGCACAGTTGTCAAGTGCCTACTACGGCGTTAATGTTCCTTTTGCGAATACACGAAGGGCCCACTACGCTTTCGCAGGGCAACACGCGAACTTACGCAGCTGTTTACTTCGTTGATGGTTCTGCTGCTGCTGATGATTAAATACGTGCTGTTTAGTTCTCCAAGAAAAACATACTCGTAATATGACACTAAAATGTACACTGAACAATCGAAATGTTTCTCTCATTCACACTCCCCGCAGGGGCGTCAGCGCGAGCAGGCGTTTGGTGTGTGGCGACACCACGGACCCGAGCTAACGGGGGGGGGTCTCGACCTCCTCCCACGCGTCGCCGTGCGTGGCTGAGCCGTGTCCGGGGAAAAGGGGATCCTGGGGGTTGAGTCGACGCCGGGTGCTTGGACCTTTAAGGCCCCCCGGCAGAAGCAACACACCCCTTTGGCCCCAGCTTCACGTACACGGCACCCCTGGGCTGACCCACCCAGGGGAAATCGGCAGTCGCCTTTTCCTGTCTCTCTCTCCCCTCATCTTCGTCTTTCTCTCTAACTTTTAATCTTTCCTGTATTCTCCTCTCTTCATTTTATTTCCACTTTTCCTGGCGGCAAGGGTTAACCTTGTGCAAATAGCCAACCTTGGTCTAGACGCATTAGGTTATAGCTACGATGTACGGCTGGCGTGTGCAAGTAATCCAAAACTCGTAACGTCCCCTCGTTGGGCTCCGTGGTGGGTGGCCGCCATCGTTGCCGAAAGAAATACACATGTCATGCATAAAGCATTTCCTTTACTAGCTGATCGCGCCGGCTCAAAGCGGGCGCGCACCGAAGCCACCATCAACTTCTTTGTCAAACAGAATGAGTCTTTCGCCCGCTATCATGTTATAATACACAGCAACAAACCTGAAAAGCCAGTAAGAGCGATATAGGGACTGAGGTTAGGTCCTCTATAACAATGCGTGTGGCGGCGAGCGAAAGACCAGGGAACCGTTCAGGCCGATGGCAGGAGCAGAAGAAGACTATTCTTTATTTTCTTTTTTTTCTAACCTCGCAGCGCACCGCACGAGGAACGAGGCACATGCGCCTGGGCGCGCCATAATTTATAGGCGGCCGATGAAGATGACGATGGCCGCTAGAAGCGATATCGCCATTCCTCGTGGCGAATTCACTAACACAAACAATCGGACCGGGATATAAGGCGAGCAAAATGGCCAGCGGCGACCTCCTTCTCGAGCTGTCTGACAAGACACAATATGAGAAACTTGTTAACCTTGCAGCGTTTCCTGATACACCTGTAACTGTGACGCCCCACCGATCTTTGAACACTGTACGAGGCGTGGTCTCACAAACTGACTTGCTTGAACTTTCAGAAGCAGAGCTTTTAGATGGCTGGAAAGACCAGAATATCATAAATGTTCAAAGAATAAAGATCAGGCGAGACAACACCGAAATTCCAACAAAGTACCTAATCATCACTTTTGCCTCAAGCACCCTGCCAGAGACCCTCGAAACGGGCTACACAAAAACCCGAGTAAAACCCGAGATTCTAAATCCCCGCTGATGCTACAAATGTCAGAAGTATGGTCACGGCTCTCAAAGCTGCCGAGGCCACCTTACCTGTGCAAAGTGTGGAGAAAAAGACCACTCTTCCGAAAACTGTTCTGGCACAGCCCACTGCGTGAACTGTGAAGGCGATCATCCTGCATATTCTAGAACCTGTGAAACCTGGAAGAAAGAAAAAGAAATAATCACCCTTAAAATAAGAGAGAACATATCGTATAGAGATGCCAGAAGAAGGTGCTCCATTTTTCACAAAGGAAGTTTTGCTGATGCGGCGCGCAAGGGGGCAGCGTCGAATCACTCTGCGCCACTCCCACGACCCGCTGGCAGCGAGCCGTCGGCTGTGGCGCCTGCCCCCGTGATGGCAGTAGCTAAGGCTACTCCACCCACTCAGTCACAGAGTCCCGCGACTCCAGGGTCGTCGGGCCTTAAGACCACGCCTCGCGAGGCTAGGTCTCAAACACAGACTATCAGCCTGCGTGCGCGGGCGTCCAGCGCCTCACGAGAGGCAATGGACACAACTCCGGCACCTCTGGTGCCTAAAGACCGGCTCAGCTCTATCGAGCGCGTCCCGAAAGGAAAACAAAAAATCCACGGTCCAGAAAAGGACCCTCGATCATAAATCCAAAATCCTCCACTAAACGCAGAACATCTTTCCTTATTTTGTCATCATGGCGACCCAGATAATGCATTGGAATGTGAGAGGTCTTATTCATAATCTGGATGACATGACCGAACTACTGTGTAAACACAAGCCTAAGGTGTTCTGCGTACAGGAGACACATCTAAATCCGAAACAAGTTAACTTTCTTCGACAATTCGCTATTTTCCGTAAAGACCGTGACGATGGTAGTACCTCGTCTAGCGGGGTGGCGATTATTGTAGATAGGTCTATTGCTTGCCAACAAATTACACTTCACACCGCGCTTGAAGCAGTCTCAGTACGTGTGATCCTGTTCAATAGATTAATCACTGTTTGTTCAATATATCTCCCACCAAACTGTCAAGTGAGAAAGACAGAATTTTACAATCTAATTAACCAGCTCCCGGAACCGTACATTCTAGCCCCTCCGCTGTAAAACCGTTTTGCCTCAGATTTGAAGAGCTATGTCGGAAATTAAATATTCCACAAGAATATTTGTGTGTCTGGAAAAAAGCACAAGCAATGCCGCCATGGAAAAGCCTTCAAACCATCTGTGACTTTAGGCTAACAAAATTCAAGAAGAGCGAAACACCGAGAGAACACTTGATCCAACACTTTTACACAATGCAAGAAACATACCGAAGCTTCACAGAATTTTACACTGACGGATCCAAAACACACGAACATGTCGGCTCTGGAGTTATAGGAGTAGAGTGGGAACAGAGCATACACTTATCGGATCACGCTTCGATCTTCACTGCTGAACTCTTCGCGATATACACAGCGGTAAAAAAAGCGATAGAAGACGACAGGCGTAACACAGTGATATATAGTGATTCTTTGAGCGCACTCCAGTCACTAGCATCCAAAAAAACCCGGCTCCCCATTGTAGGAGATATACTGAGAATCGTCACTGAGGCAAACGAAACCGGAAAAGCTATAAAACTCTGCTGGATCCCGAGCCATATCGGTATAAGTGGAAATGAAAGGGCAGATAAGAGTGCAAATATTGCAAATAAATTACCCATCAGAAACCTAGAAATACCATCTACCGACTGTATAGCAGCATTCCGACGATCACTGAACAAGCAATGGCAACTAAAGTGGGATAAAAACCTTAATAACAAACTCCATGTCATCAAACCAATTATTGGAGAATGGAAGTCTTGCAGACACCAGGAACGTTTCATAGAAGTAGTTCTGTGCAGACTACGAATCGGCCATACACACCTGACCCATAGTTATCTCCTACGTAAGGAGCAACAACCGACTTGTCAAAGCTGTGGAGAAGTCCTGACAGTAAACCATCTTTTGATCTCTTGTACAAAACTAGAGCGGGAACGCAAACTATTTTTTTCAGCCGCTATACCATCAAAAAACACCATTTCATCCCGCTTTTTTTTATAGGAGATAACCCTCGAATAGAACTGAAAAATCTCATCAGATTCCTAAAAGCTGTAAAAGTACTACAACTACTCTGACACTCATTAGCAAGGACTTTTAGAACCTGTTGTTATAACTTTCCATCTAAATATAAAATCACCTTGCGTTTGGCGCAATATAGCCATAGTCGCTTTTGCGCCATAAAACTCGACACAACCACAACCAACCCGTACATTCTAGCTGGTGACTTCAATGCCCACAACAGCCTGTGGGGAGACTCCCGCTGCGACGGGAGGGGCAGATTGATAGAAAACTTAGTTCTGGTGCCTGCCTCACCGCAGGGGCGTCTGCGCAAGCAGGCGTTTGGTGTGTGGCGACACCACGGACCCGAGCTAACGGGGGGGGTCTAGACCTCCTCCCACGCCTCGCCGTGCGTGGCTTCGCCGTGTCCGGGGAAAAGGGGATCCTGGGTGTTGAGCCGACGCCGGGTGTTTGGACCTTTAAGGCCCCGCGGCTGAGGCAACACACCCCTTTGGCCCCGGCTTCACGCAGACGGCACCCCTGGGCTGACCCACCCAGGGGAAACCGGCAGTCGCCTTTTCCTGTTCTCTCTCCCCCTCACATCTTCGTCTTTCTCTCTCACTTTCAATCTTTCCTGTCTTCTACTTTTTCATGTGCTTCTAGTTTTCCTGGCGGCGAGGGTTAACCTTGTGTAGTTGCCCAACCTTGGGTAGATATATTTGGTTATAGCGGCGATATATGGCTGGCGACTGCAAGTGTTCTACCTTGTAGCGTCCCCTTGTTGGGCTCGGTGGTGGGTGGCCACCATCGCCGCCGAATTTTTAATTCTTATATGGCAAATTCTTTTCCCGCGCTCCCTGATCGCTGCCTGAAAAGGTGGCGCACCGATGAAAACTTCACTTTTGCACAACCCAAAGAGTCCTTTCCTAAATACCACGTAATCCACGGTCAGCACGAAACAAGAACCGTTCGAACAATCTCGCCATTCCTCGTATCGAGGTCCCTAACATAAGCTATTGGCTCAGGTTATAAGGTCACAAAGATGGGAAGCGGCGATCTTCTCCTCGAAGTTCGCGACATGCTCCAATACGACAGACTGTCCAAACTCGTAGCATTTGGAGACATTCCAGTTTCGGTGGGCCCACACAGGTCGTTGAACACTGCGCGCGGTGTCATCACAGAGGAAGACCTGCTCGAAATAACTGAAAGTGAACTACTGGAAGGCTGGCAAGACCAGAATGTAGTGAAGGTGCAAAGAATAATGATAAGGCGAGATGATAAACAGATCCCAACTAAGCATATCATCATTACTTTCGGAACTAGCAACCTGCCTGAATCCATTGAAACCGGCTATTGTAAGCTTCGTCTTCGACCATATATTCCAAATCCGCGTCGTTGTTTCAAGTGCCAGCGCTTTGGACATGGGTCGCAAAGCTGCAGAGGGCACGGCACATGTGCAAAATGAGCATCCAAAGAACACTTGTCTGACAGTTGCACCTCTGCAGCTTGTTGTGCGAACTGTGAAGGGGACCACCCCGCCTATTCACGATGATGTCCGTCATGGAAGAAAGAAAAACACATAATACAACTGAAAGTCAAATTCAACCTGTCGTTCCTAGAGGTTCGTAAACGTGTTTCACTCCACAACCAGTCTAGTCCTTCCTTCGCCGACGTGGCGCGCCGTGGCGCCGCGCCACGTTTGTCGGCGCCCGCGAAATTCACACGGAGTGTGACCGCGGCCGCGCCAGCAGCGTCCCCGGCTGGAGTAGCCTGTGCTGCTCTGACCCCTGCCAAACAGGGCCAGCAGACTCCCGAGTCTGCCGGACCCCGGGCCACTGCAAACGCAGTTAGGTCCGAAACCGCCAAGAACGTGCCCGCCGAGCAGGCACCATCCACCACCTCAGATGAGGTGATGGATACAAGCCACACTCCTCCGGCATCTCAGATGCCGAAGGACAGGCGCAGCTCTTTGGAGCGCGCCAAAAGAGAAAAACTCCGCATTACGGGGACCCCAAAAGGCCCTGTAACCTAAGGCAACACTTTTTGTACACACAGCACCAAACTACATTAAAATGGAGACACAAATACTACAGTGGAACGTCAGAGGACTGATCAGAAACCTCGACGATGTCCATGAACTTTTACACAAACATTCACCAAAAGTGCTGTGTGTACAAGAAACACACCTAAAATCGAAACACACAAACTTTTTACGCAGTTATGTTATTTTTCGAGCGACCGGGATGATGCTGTCGCGTCATCCGGTGGTGTTGCCGTTATAGTTAATCAAGGAACGGCCTGTACGCATTTACCACCTCAGACATCAGTTGAGGCAGTAGCCGTCAGAGCCGTTATCTTCAACAAACTGGTCACGATTTGCTCCATTTACATACCTCCACATCACCAATTGAACAAACACGAATTCCAGTCGTTAATTGATGAACTTCCAGAACCGCATCTTCTCCTCGGAGACTTCAACGCACATAGCGGTCTATGGGGTGACTCCCGCTGCGATGCGCGAGGCCGCCTAATCGAACAGTTCCTTTTCACTTCCGGTGCGTGCCTCCTGAACCACAAAGAGCCAACATACTATAGCCTCGCTAGCAATACTTACTCATCCATAGATCTCAGCATTACATCTCCGTCGTTTCTACCCTTACTCAGTTGGAAGGTCATCAATAATCCCTACGGAAGTGATCGCTTTCCAATAATTCTCAGCACACTAATAAATAATGAAGGTCCTCGACAGGTGCCCAGATGGCAGATGGACAAGGCCGATTGGGAAGAGTTTCGAAAAGCTACTCGCTTAAGTTGGTGTGATATGTGTGACCTCAGCATAGGTGCAGCGGTAGACTACTTCACAGCTCTTCTAATCGATGCTGCAACAAAGTGTATACCACAGTCGGGACGGTCCGCCAAACGACGTGTCCCATGGTGGAATACCGAATGTCGAAATGCGCGCAAAAAGCAAAACAAAGCATGGCGGTTGCTTCGGGACTCACCGACAGCCGAGAATCTTGACAGTTTCAAGAACATAAAGTCCCAATGAAGAAGAACGCGCCGCCAGGCTAGAAGGGACAGCTGGCAGAAATTTTTAACAGGCATTAATTCATATACACAAGAGGCGAGAGTCTGGAACATGGTTGGTAAGGTAGCAGGACGACAAGCACAATCACTCCCTCTCGTAAACACACAAGGCGACAGCTTGGAAGACCAGGCGAACTCCATCGGCGTGCACTTCGAAGAGGTCTCCAGTTCGTCGCATTACACTGAAGCGTTCCAACGATACAAAACCAGAATAGAAAAAATGCCCCCCACCTCCCCGAAGGGAATCGTGAGGAAATGCGAATGCACTTCGCGCGCGCTTCACTCCATTTATATATGGTGGTTGTGGCTCGATGAAGGAAAAGGCGCCTAATTTCTGCAGCCCAGTCGGGAGCACGGCTCAGCGCCTTTTTTATTGTTTTTTCTTGTTTTTTTAATTTTTTTTATTTTTTTATGAAGCCCTCCTCTCCTTGTATCATGCTGTTTGGTTTTCTGGCGAGATTGCCTTGGCCTGGAAAGAAGCCATCGTTATTCCAATCTTAAAACAGGGCAAGGACCCTTCCTCAGTCTCAAGCTACAGACCAATAGCGCTAACCAGCTGTCTCCTCAAGGTTTTTGAAAAAATGATAAACCGGCGACTGATCCATTTCCTTGAGACAAACGGCCTCCTGGAACCATACCAGTGCGGGTTTCGAGAGGTTAAATCCACCACTGACCACCTTGTCCGTATCGAGGCACAAATTCGTGACGCTTTCGCTCATGAGCAATTATTTCTTTCTGTATTCCTCGATATGGAGAAGGCCTATGACACTACATGGCGGTTTGGCATACTGAGAGACCTTTCACTCCTAGGTATACGGGGTAGAATGCTGACCATAATCGAAAGCTACCTGTCCAATCGGACATTCCGTGTTAGAATTGGCACATTTCTATCCCGAACATTTGTCCAAGAAACAGGAGTGCCGCAAGGTGGTGTATTGAGTTGTACACTTTTTATAGTCAAAATTAATTCCTTGCGCCTGTCTATCCCACTGCAATTTGTTTTACTGCACATATGTCGACGATGTACAGGTAGGTTTTAAATCGTGCAACCTTTCCATGTGCGAACGTCAGGTTCAATTAGGTCTAAACAAGGTCTCTCAATGGGCAGAAGAAAATGGGTTTAAATTGAACGCACAAAAGAGTACTTGCGTCTTGTTCTGCAGAAAGAGGGGACTTCATCCCGATCCCCACATAGACCTCCATGGTCAACGTCTCTCTGTACAGTCTGAGCATAAGTTCCTGGGCTTAATATTGGACACGAAACTAACCTTTATACCATATATCAAGTATTTAAAAAACAGGTGCTTAAAAACCATGACTATTCTGAAAGTGTTGTCACGCACTACATGGGGTAGTGACAAGAAGTGCCTCCTCAATCTTTATAGAAGCCTCATACGCACATGTCTAGATTACGGGGCTATAACCTATCAGTCTGCGACACCAACGGCCTTAAAGATGCTCGACCCTGTTCACCATCTAGGCATTCGCCTCTCTACGGGTGCTTTTCGTACTAGCCCCGTAGAAAGCCTGTACGTAGAATCGAATGAATGGTCGCTCCACCTGCAAAGATGTTACATGTCTTTTGTATACTACCTCAAAGTGAACGCAAACAAAGAACACCCCTCTCACCGCACAATCAATGATTTGTCCCATTCTGCCTTGTTCAACAACCGCCCTTCGTTGAGACAGCCCTACTCACTCCGTGTGAGGGGCCTTGCTGAGGAAACAGGTGTGCCACTTCATGAACACAGTTTGATGGCTCCCGCTGCATATCTGCCACCGTGGCAGTGGCAGCTTATAGACTGTGATATATCTTTCGTGCAAGTTACAAAGCACGCGCCTCTTGCACACATCCGCACATACTTCCTCGAACTCCAACACAAATACAGCTGCCCAGAATTCTTTACTGATGCCTCAAAGTCAAACACTTCTGTCGCCTTCGCTGCCGTCGGCCCATCCTTTTCGGATGCCGGCGTACTGCATCCTAATACAAGTATATTCACAGCTGAGGCCTACGCGATATTTGTGGCCGTCAATCACATTAAACAATTAAAACTACAAAGTGCAGTAATATACACAGATTCACTAAGCGTGGTAAAATCCCTCAAAACCCTGAAAAAACACAAAAACCCTGTCCTTATATCTCTCTACTCACTCCTATGCACAGTATACTCACTCAAACAGCATGTCGTAGTGTGCTGGGTGCCAGGACACCGCGAGATACAAGGAAACGTGCTGGCAGACCAGCTAGCTGCATCCGTCAACGCAACCACTACCAATACATCTATAGCTATCGCGGTACTTGATCTCAAGCCTCTCCTGAAACGAAAGCTCAAGGCTTATTGGCAGAGCACGTGGGATACGCACACAGAAAATAAACTGCACGTTATTAAGCCACAACTTGGTCATTGGCTGCCAGTATCGAAAGCACGTCGCACAGAAGTTACGCTTACAAGGCTAAGGACAGGACACACACACAGTACACATTCATACCTGTTGTCTGGTGGCGATCCACCTTTGTGTGAGAGATGTGGAGAAGCACTAACCGTGCTTCACATTTTAATCCAATGCAAAGAATTAGACACTCTTAGAAAACAACACTTTCCATTGCCCTACCGACATCACATACCATTTCACCCATCAATGTTCATCGGTAGGGAACCACTTCTCAAACACGAATCATTGTTAGCATTTTTAAAGGACTTGCGTAGTTTCCATGTGATATATCCAGACAATCCGTAGCACGACCTCTTAACAGAGGTCGCTGCTGCGTGATTACGTCAAACAAGGCACCTGCCTCCTGGTCCTTGGAGCAAGGGCGTTGACGAGGCACTCGTGCTGAAGCCATATATCTTCATGATAGTTTTATTATCACGACCACTCGCCATTGATATTCACTACACACACTTCACGTCACTCTCATTATTTTAACACATATGTTTTACCAGCCTTAGCGCGTGGAATTTTAAGGCCCTTATACAGCCACTTACCATAATCATTGTCCACATCTCTTGTCACTTTGCCTGGCGCTCTTTGGCCATCAAATGGCCCTTGCGCCATTAAACACCATACATCATCATCATCTAGGTAAGCCTAACGCTGCTACGCCTCAAGATAGTTGCACAAGTTTTCTGCGTGTACGATTTAAAATCAGGTACCTCAACGTCCCCTGCATGTTTACCCAACTTTTATGAACCCAGCTTCTAAGATATAACACAAAATTAAATACAAGGATGTTATTAAATGTAACAGGTGTAGGGGGGTTTAAACCCCTCCCCCTCGTTGACCGAGCCGATGGACTCCGAACAATGGCGGTTTAGCACAGAGGCTCAGAAAGTCAGCAGGAAGGATAACTCCGCACTAGTAAAGCTTCTTGCCAAAATAGAAAGTTTGGAAGAAAAAAGAGCGGCTTTCCACAGAGGCAAAATGCAGCTTCTGGAAAGGCTT